>CAEGAE010090018.1:0-40659 GCA_903067095.1 Girardinus metallicus | reverse complement strand
TCCATCCATCCATCCATCCATCCATCCATCCATCCATCCATCCATCCATCCATCCATCCATCCATCCATCCATCCATTTTATTTCTAATTTATTCAGTGATTTATAAACTTTAAGTATTTTAAAACGGTTCCATCAGTGATTTTCCCAACTGAATACATTATCTTCAATCATAGTTCAGATTTTCCAGTGCAAGACTGAAAAAGAAAGACAATCTTATGATTAACTACCTTTCTTTTTCATGGTCTACCAATAAATGTCCAAACAAATGTACCTTTTACTTCTGCAAAATGTCTGGAAGCAATTACCCGACATTGTGTTGGGGATTGACTGCAAAGCTGCAATTATCTGGCAAACAAAGCCTTAAAAGGGCCAATAAAGTCCTTCTGACCTTCGTCGACCACCAGTCGGTTAAAAACAAAGAGAAGGACTGAATGCCGAAAAGAAAAGAGCAATCTGAGTTGGTGGCGACAGGCCACCTGTCTGCATGCATCTGTTCCCAACGTGGGCTAGCATGTCACACGCGGGAATCGAGAGAAAGCCTGAAGTTCAAGAGAATTAACCACAAAAACCAGGAGAAAAGTCAAGGAAAAGCAGCTAAAAACTATTTCAGTAAAGTGCTGTGGAGAAATTTAATGAAAGACGAAGTGGAAGGCAAACAGGAAGTGGCGACAGCGACTTACGAGCAGGCGAAGGCCACCAGGGCGCCGCTGACCACGATGAAGTCCAGGATGTTCCAAAGGTCACGGAAATACGAGCCGGGGTGGAGCAGCAGGCCCAGGTCGATCATCTGGGGTCAGAGGTCAAACGCCAAGAGAAAACAACGACAAGCAAGGACATTATATAAAAAAAATACTAATAATAATAATTAGAGTAAAAATGAGCGAAAACAACAGAAAAGAAGGACATTATGTAAAAACAACAATACTTTAACCTGCTGTTGGATCAATACTTCATATATCAATAATATATATCGTATAGATAATCCGTCTGATAGGACAGGGGTTCCCTAACTTAACCTTTGACCCCGTTAGCAAACCCACAGACAATATCTACACAATATGTAGAAAAACAAAGTTTTTTATTCACCATTCAATAAATATTACGTTCATTTATTAGAAATGTTGCCTCTTTCTGTCTGATTTCAGACGGAAACGAGTTCTGCTGTGGAAATGTCTCTTTATCATATTTTATAAAAAACATTTTGCTAAAATATAAGCTTAACTTCTCATGAGCAGCTAAGGAAAGTTGGTGGAATCAACTGACTCTCTCGCTCTTTGGTTGCCTAGCAACAACCTGCTGGGTGAGAAGCAGTTTCAAGTTCCCCTCCGCCCCCAACTTGGGTTACCTAGCAACGGCCTTCTGAGTGGCACAGCAACGGTTTCAAGTTTCCCCACTGCGCCTGAAAACTGCTTAAAAATAAAAAAATAACGTGAAAAGAAAACTAACAAAAAAACGCATCAATAATAATCGATATCGACTAATGTGAAAGGCTTATACAGTGATATATTTTCCATCCATAACGTCCAGCCTTAACACCATCTTAATTTTTTAAATCTGGATTTCATTTAAGGTTTGTAGGGTAAAAGTGTGTGGATCTGTTCTACAATAATCAAATAAAACCCCATTCAAATAAACTGAAGTTTGTGGATGTAACACATGGCAAAACGTTTTTACTAAGTGCTAATGATTATTATTTCTTCGGCCCTTCTCACCTTTATCACCATCTCAAACGTGAAGACTCCAGTAAAGACATAGTCCAGGTATTTCAGAGCCTGAAAACAAAACAAAAACATTTCAGTCGACCAGTCTGAGGGTCTTCCTTGGAGGCGCGAGCGAATGGACCGCTTATGTTTATCCTGTCAGGTCTCAGGCTCTGTTTGCTCTGCACTCTTCTACTCAAACACACAAAACACGTACACACACCTTCACCTCGGTTTGCCTCTGTGGCCCTGACTGAAATGCTAATTAGCTGTGCTTGTCTGTCAAAAAGAAAAAGCTCAGGCCACCTGTCTGCATGCATCTGTTCCCAACGTGGGCTAGCATGCCACACGCGGGAATCGAGAGAAATAGCTGATTGAGCCGGACGTGTGCCACACTCTGTCTTTGTTTCAACAGCTCGGTCAGCCCAGGTCACACGGCTGCACCTACGATACTTTAATAAAGCGTCTTTGTTTTGCTGTTCCCTCACTTGACAGTAGAGTCTGAATGAATCAGCTGGAGCGGGAGACATTTACGCATTCGCTCGCTCATTTTCATACAAATACTCGTCGCCCCAGATGTTTCTTTCTGAGTCGACTCACGATGTTGCGGTCAGCGTTGGCCTCCACCGGGTCCTCGGCGGCCAGCGTGATGCTGCTCATGGTGATGACAATCAGGATGCACATCTCAAAGTAGCGCAGGTTGACCACGTAGTGACACAGGCGCCGCACCCTGCAACACCAAGCGCACAGAAACCTCAGAGGAGCTGCGGCTCGGCAGGAACAGACACATTCCAGTCACATATCGATGTTTCAGGCCTCATTGTTTAGGGAAGAGAACCTTCCAGACCAACCGGCTCCACTGTGGAAGAGCAAATTACTGACTTCTAACGTTTGTGGTAACTGATAGAAAGTCTTTACTTTCCGTCTAAAGTCTTTATTTTGGTCAAATTTTCTTTACAGAAACTGATTTTAATTCAGAAGCGCTGGATAGTTATGGATTATGAACTACGGTGGTCCAGAAGGGTCAAATAAATGTTAAAGCTACAGGGGAAGTTGTGCTAAAACAAAAGTTATTGTGTTGTGGTTTTTGCCGTTGTGATGAAGCGTTTGACTTTTTCTTTTGTGTTGCTTAATGCTTGTGTTTTGTATATTTTTGTTGTGTTGTAGCTTTTTAATATTCTGTTGTAGTTTTTGTTGTGGTGTTTTTTTGGTTCTTGTTTTGTAGCCATTTTACTGTTAAGTTGTAGGTTTTTGTTGTATTGTAGTTTTTTGTTGTTTTTGTTTTGTAGCTATTTTACTGTTAAGTTGTAGGTTTTAGTTGTGTAGCTTTTGACTGTTGTGTTGTGACTTTTTGTTGCTTTGATTATTTTTTTTTGCCTAATCAAAGTTTAGACGCATTTTTATTGAAGTGATTTTGACATTAACATGCTGTCAGGTTTGTTTGGTGCAGAATGAAACATCAGACCGTTGTCTCCAGTTAGTCTTTATTGTTGTTCCATTCAATTTATAAAAACTAACGTTTGTTTAATACTGAAACAAAATGTTACTAATATGTTTCTAGTTTCATAAAATCAAAACAAGAAGCTAATATAAATCTTAACTAGCAACATGATCAGACAGTTGCATCTGAAATTAGATTTAATTTTTAGAAATGTATTCTGATTCTCACTTCCTGCCTCTTTATGCATCTATAGAGGTTGGATACTGTTTACCAATAGTTTTATCACTGGATGTGGAAATTATGCATTTCACTATTCAGAGTCTGTTGCTGTTAAATCGCCCTGCTAGTTTGTCCCCAACATTCCCACAGGACGGTTTTTAAAGCATAGATTTCTGCTCGGGCTGCCACCCTTTTATCTGAGTGTGAATTTGTAAATACCACAAAACAGCGAGGTCTGCAAACAGCAGATATTTCACAAACGCCTGTTCCCAGAGTCAGAGCATAATTAGGAAAAATGGTGTTGAAATAAGCAGCATCTGCTTCCAGGAATAACATAAAAAAGGACAAAACTCATCAGCACTGGTGCAGCTGCTCTTTGTTTCTGCCCAGGATTTTTCTCTTCAGTTCTTAATGTTGTATATTATCAGTGGCTGTTTGTTTACATGTTGTATTTGTTGTATCTTTTATTTTATCTTTTTACCTGTCCTTTTATCCTTTTTCTAGATGTATTGTACATAAAGTCATACTTTATGTTTTTTATACTATTTAATTCCGTCTGTTTTTATCATGTTTACTCATTTTGCACCAACATAGAAATAAAAGTGTCAGTAAAAAGTTAATCTGACACCTGAAGGATACAGAAACTAAGATCTGCCATCAAAATGTAGATTTTTTCCAAGAGCATTTGCAGATTTAAGAAAATACATATCCAAAACTATTTTTTATCTTATCTCAACTCTAATCTAATAAAATGCACAGGCATCTTTTATACAAAACAAAAGAAAGGATAAGTTTTTATATCTCTACTAAATCTTTTTATTTGATTATTTGTTACTTTAGTCATATTAGAAATGAACTTAAAGTACTTCTGCATGTTAAGCGTTGGAACCTACGGGTTTGTTTGTCCAAAGACGAACATGGAGCTGTAGGGAAGAATCTGCCGCGGCCCGTTAGCGGCCTCCTCCTCTTCCAGGTCTTTCTTCTCCTCACTGAGCTGGAAGTTGCCACAATCGATGCTGTTCACTGGTGCAAAGCAACAGAAAATATAAATATCACTCATTTGCAGAAACATAAAGACAAAACAACAATAAAGAAATGCAAGCTGTTGGTTATTGTAGGATTTGCTTCATTTGTTCCTCATTAGAGGCTTTAAGCACATGATTCACACACATCTGGTGGTTAAAAACCAAAGAACAATAAAAACTTTGTTATTAGTTTGGGAAGTCATTCACTACTGTGTGTCTGAATTAACATAAGTTCACAAACTCCAAGTTCTTGCAGCTAACGGCTACTGAATCGAGCTAACAGTTGCTATCAGATGCTCAGAGCCAAAACAGCTTACAGCTAGAAGATAACCGCTGTATATGGTTAAAGCTTCTCACAGCTTAGCTGACAGTTCTTAAGATTAAAGCTAGCGGCTACCCTGGATCGAGCTAACAGCTACACTGATTCTAGCTAATGGTTAGAAGTTAAACCAGTCAAAAGTCAAGCTAACACCTACATCAAGTCAAGCTAACGCTTACTGTAAGTCAACCCATTACCAGCTAAAAGTCAAGCTAACTGCTAATTATAGCAAAAGTAAAACTAACTTGAACCTAACTGCTTGCTAACAGCAACTTGAAATCTAGCAAACTATACTGAGTCAAATGGTTAGCAACTTAGTCAATCTTACAGCTGCAACCAGTAAGGCCAACATTTTCTTATAGTCAAACCAACAGCAGCTCAGAGTTGAGCCAAGTCCTGCCAAGTGTCAAGCTAATAACTTGACATGTTGTTGACTTAGCTAGTAAGGACTTAGCTTGACTAGCTAACTCTTGACTGCTAAGCCAAGGAAGAGCCAGACTTACTGCTACTTATAGGAAAGGTGAAAGCTACTTAAAACTGAGCTGACAGTAAAGCTAACAGCTACCCTGAATCAAGCTGAAAGCTACCAGATTCTAGCTAACGGTTCGGAATCTAACTAATGGCTACTGAAAATCTAGCTAACACCTACATCAAGTCAAGGGAACAGTAAAGCAAACAGCTAATTAGAGTCAAACTAACAGCTATTTAATGTAAAGCTAACTGTTGCTTAAAGTCAACCAAATACCAGTTCAGAGTCAAGATAATAGCTACCAAGCTGACTGTATGGTAAAAGTAAAATAACAGTTCTTAGGAATAAAGCTAACAGCTAGTCACAGTCAAACTAAGAACTTGTCAGTTCTTAGCTAATGGTGACTAAGTGTTTTGCTAACGGCTACTGAAAATTTAGTTAGCACCTATGCTAAGTCAAGGGAACAGCTATTTTAAGTCAGCTTACAGCTAATCAATCATTTAAGAGATAATGTACTTAAAACCTCACTGGAGCACAATTTTTCTTTTTTTCTCTTGAGAAAAATAATTTTAATTAAAGAAAAAGACAGGATAATTTTTTTTTCCCTGAATATCTTTTGTTTTTTTGAGAAATGCTGCCCTCACTGGGAATGATGGTGGTGTCTCCGGGCGGCGCGGTGACGGTGACGGGGATGTGGACGGCGTTGCTGTTCAGGGCGGCCTGGCTGGCTCTGGTCGAGTTCTTCTGGTTGTCGGCATCTTCCTGTTTTTCACTCGGCGTCAGGCTGCTTCGCTTCAGCTGCAACGGACTCCCAGCAAGGCTGTCGTCCTCCGTATCTGCCTGTTTGTCCCTGGGAAAAGCAGTGAAATTAATCTAAATGTAAATGAGTTTAATAGCAGAAACTTCAAACCTAAACTCTTCGTCTTTGGTTCAATTTAGTGTCAGAAGATCTGATTTAATTATAACAGTGGAGTTGGATAGTAACTAGTTACATTTACTCAGTTTCTTTTACTTGAGTAATTGTATTATGTACCCCCCTCTAGCGGTTCGCCAACACCCCCTTTTCCCCCCTCCCGCTCCTCCCCTCATGCGCGCTCTTACGCTACGCACTAACCACCTTCCTCTGACTGTAGCAGCGGAGGACTAAAAGTTTCCGGTATTATCAGATCCAAAACGTGCCAGCACTCTTACAGCCATAATCATCCACTGCAGTGAGTTGTAAAGTTTTGCTGAAGAAATACATCCAGTTTTGGGACATTCTGACAACGTGTCTCTCCGTGGCTCTCGGTTGATGAAAAAAAGACCTCTAAACACCTTTACGCATGAGGGCGCATGAGGGCGCACAGAGCCTGACTTTGACGCAGCATAGACGCATACATTACGCGTGGTTACGAATGCAGCTGGTGGATTCATGTCAGAACAAACCTCAAAATGCCTTTTATCCTTATGACAGGACAAGTGTTGGTTACACATCGGTGGCTTTATGTTTAGTCTCCGAATTGATCAGTCAGAAATATTCCAGAAAGAATACAGGCATGTCAAAATGAGCTCCAGTCGCTCTCCGGATATTATTGGCTTGGGAAAAGCCATTTCATAACATTATTGGTCGAATGCTCTAGGCTGCCCAATAAAAGCGTCATAATGGACACCGGCAGAGTTTAAAGAGGAGAAAAAGGCAGAGAATTCAGACAACCTAGATTTGTCCCATGGATGGGATGCTGCCAGTTAAGAGGTTAAAACATGTTTGATTTTTATTCAGTCCGTAGAAAATTTATTCAAGTAAGAGTAGAGATACTTCACAATAAAATTACTCAAGTAAAAGAAATAAGTACAGCGTAATGAAAAGCTAATTTTTTCAAAAAAGTTCAAGTAAATGTAATTAGTTACTACCAAACTGATAAGCTGGTAAGTTTCTCAGTAGGATTAGTTTTTTGCTTAGTTAAGTAATTTCTTGGACTTTTTCTTGCTGCAGTATTTCTACTCTTACTCGTGTAAATGTTTGGATACTCTGCCCACCTCTGGATGCGTGAGGAGCGCAGCTTCTTCTCCCCGTTGCCGTTGTCTCCTCTCCCTTTCCCGTCGTCTTGCGCGCCGTTCGTCAGTCGCCCGTTTCCTTCCTTCGGCGTGCGGCGGGAGCGGTGGTGCCGATGGCCTCTCTCCTCCTCCGGTGACCCGGTTTGGGGGCGGAGCCGCTCTCTGTCCTGGGCAGCGTCGGCGTTGTGCTCCCTGCTGCGGCCGTGGTGGCTGTGGCGCCGGACCCCCTGGCCGTCGCCTCCGTCCCCGTTCCGCTCGTGGTGGTGGTGGCGCCTCCTGGAGTGGAAGCTGTCCCTGACACCGGACCCGGCCGCCTCCTCCGGCGCACCGGCTCGGGGCTGGTCGCCGTTCTTGTCCTCCAGGACGAGCGGCCGGTCGGTGTGCGTCTTCATGTCGGGGTGCAGGTGGAGGGCGCTGGAGGCGGCGAGGCGCTCGTCCGGGTCCAGCTCGTTGAACAGCGCCTCGGTGCTCGTCTTCATGTTGTGCTTCCTCAGCTGGTTGGTCCGCTGCTCCCACACCGACATGGTCTTTGCAGAACGCTGCTGCTCCTTGCTGCAAGCATCCAACCAAAACACGGTGAGTAAATCTCAGGTTCTGATGAGTTCTGATGGGCCGGAGCCATGACATCTGAGGCTGACACATTCCCAGAGAAGCGTCTGGATGAGCAGAAACAGCAGATTTAGGTCGATGGATGGCGAGTTAAACAATCACATGAAGAGAAAAATGAAGAAACATTTTCACTGATTAGATGTAGCTAAGAGCGCTAACGCTAAAGCTACGTTCACACAGCAGGAAAGCCTGAATCTGGCTTTTTCACACCAGTCTGAACTGAGGTTAATATACTTAACTAAAACTAATGAAATAAAGGTTAATATAGTTAACTAAGGCTAACAAAATAAAGGTTAATATATTTAACTAATAAAATGAAATTATCATAAACTAAGGCGAACACAATAAGTATTATCATTGTTAGTTATAATTATTATAGTCTATGCTTTACGCTTCGCTTGCCTACCAAGATGGCGGATCACTTCCAGTTCCGACTTGTGGGAGCTATGTATCATCGGTATGAACTACCACACAAATAAAATTAGAATGGAAGTGAAGACCTGCTGTGTGAACGCAGCCTAATGGTCTGATTTATGGATCCCAGTAAGTTCCAGCTGAATAACGAAAAAACAGTAAATCTATCACCTCAGTTTATAAATCTCACTTCCAGTTTAGTAAAATGTTCTCAGGTCGGATTTTACTGATGTTCTTAATGTAAGCTGTAAAAAACGAAGTCCATCCCATAATACTGCAGCTTGTAGAAGCAGCAGCTCAGTGATCCTGCGTTTGGCATCATTAACCCATTGATGACCCAGTTTGAGAAAAACTTCTGCTGTTGGACGGTCTGTCTAAAATCTGACTGGAATATTTTACAGTTCACGGTACAAGGACACGTTGCCCAACTCATTACTCCTCCTACACCCTGCTTGGCGGTTATTTTGAGGACTTTGACCTGGAAAGCACAACTATTTATGTACAGCACATCTAAAATATGAGAGAAAATGTAGTTTGGAAGCTCAAATGCCGAGCAGCAATGCTATTTGTCACACTATTGGCAAAGCAGCCAATCCAGTAGTGCCATTTATTTTCCTTGGTGCTGATTGGTTGAACCACCAGGAGTGGAGATAAGAGAGACTGTAGATGTTAGCATCTGTGATAGCGCTGAGATGGATATTAAGGTATATTTGGTGTTTGAACTACTATAATATGCAGTTATGAAGGGTCTCACAAAAGCCATTTGATCAATATCCATTTATAATACATCTGATACATGGACTATTCACTGAACTCCGACCCAGAACCGCACAGAATTCTGGGAGATGTAGGCAGAGGAAAGACTTTACCTTCCCAACATCTCACAGCTGGCTAAGCTAGGTTGGTGGAATCAACTGCCTCACTCATTTTTTGGTTGCCTAGCAACAACCTGCTGGTTAAGAGGCCATTTCAAGTTCCCCCCCACCAACTCTGGTTACCTAGCAACAGCTTGTTGAGTAACTGACGCAGCAGCAGTTTCAAGTTTCCCCACTGTAGCTCTTTTTTTTAACTGATTAAAAGTAAAAAACGATGTGGAGAGAAAACTGGATAAAACAGGAAAGGTCATGGCCACAGTTTGGTAACGTTTTAGATATTTTTTTTTACAAAACTATTCAATAATTATCGATATTGACGGATATGAAATGTATGTATCGTGATACGTTTTTCAGCCTTACCGTGCTCCAACATATTTAAATGTGTCCATTTGCCATCGTCTGTGGCGTTTGTGAAGAGTCTTATTCATATCTTGAATAAGACTTAGGATTTTTTATGGTCTTCTGTTCACTGATGAGTCAGTTCTGTCATGGTTTAAACCATATTAGTGAAGGACTTTCCCATTTGTTGCGGTGTACCTCAGGGATCCATGTTGGCTCCCACTTTGTTTTGGAAGGAACCTCTAGGATCCATTTTCAGTAAGCCGTGTAACAGGGATCACAGGGTAGCCTGATAAAACGCCTGCTTATGGAGGTGATTGTATCTGCTGAGGATAAATTAATGACATGCATTCGATTAGCAGCACATGTCTGCTGCTTTCACCCCTACATGTAATGGAAGAAACAAGCTTGTGCTTAAATTTTAACACTCATTGAAGAGATATTTCATGTAAGTGTTCTGTTACATGATATTTGATGAGAAAAATAAACAATTGGCATACATGCATTTTTCCCCCCCAAAGAAAACAAGAAGGAAGAAAATTAAAATGATTAAAACATTGAACTATCTTAGCAGTCCAGACTGTCTGTAAGGCATGACTGTACATGGAACCGTTTTCTATATGGTCACCTGTATTTCAAGATATGTCGAGTGGGGGAGCAGTAGACTGTATAACTCCTAAAAGACACACAGACAGAGAAAACACAGGAACCAGACAGACAGGTCGAACACACAGACAGGGAGCTTCGGTACGGGTGAACTGCACAATGACAGATATTAACACTGACAGGACTGGACTGGTCATTTATAAGAAATAAGACATAAACCAATAGGAGAACGTGTATAAATACTTTTATCTTAGAAACAAATTTAATCCTTTTTTACAGATTTATTTAAATAATTAGAATAAGGCTGGACAGTAAATCAATAACAACATATAATATGTCTAATATTCAATATTCAATCTATGGAGAATAGCATTTTGGGAGACGTATGCAGAGGAAAGACTTTTGCTAAGCAAAGTTGCTGTAAACAACTCACTCTCTAGCTCTTTGGTTGCCTAGCAACAACCTGCAGGGTGAAAAAAAGTTTCAAGCCCCCCCTCCCCCCCAACTTTGGCTACCTAGCAACGACCTTCTGAGTAACTGACGTAGCAACAGTTTCAAGTTTCCCCTCTGCGCCTCATAAAAGCTTAAAAATTTAAAAAATAACGTCATGAAAAGAAAACTGGGTAAATCAGGAAAGGTCACACCACCAGTGTGGTAGAATTTCAAATATTTAAGACAAAAAAACTAATCGATAATCATCAATATCGACTATTACGAAACACTTATAGTGATATGTTTGTCAGTCATGTTGTACAGACCTACTTTAGAAGATTAACAAATAGCTTCTTTCAGGAATTCAACAGCAATTTACTACTTTTACAGATCGAGAATTATTTTAAATAATTATGATAATTGTGGCTTATAGTTAATGAAAAACCCTAAATTAAGTTACTGTTTCTAAGGTCATCACTAAACGTTTCTTTAATAAAAATCCTTCCTAATTCTCTCAGAAACAGAAGGTTTTTATAAGCTATGTAGAATTTTAACTTTTTGAAATGAATTAGTTCATTTCAAAATGCAACAAACAGCAGATTACCGATGTAAGAGAGGGTTTTTGGTTACCTCATCCCACCGTCATGTCTGCCATGGCAAACACACTGGAAATGTCAAACTACTTTTGCTGACAGCAACACTGGGAAATTAAGCTTTTATAAACAAATTACTGGGATCAGAGCGCACAGAGCAGAGGAATTACTGGAGTCACCAACAATGATGAGCTGTAGAAACACCAGTTACTGTCACTTTACACTCCAACTCTACCGCTTCATATAATGAACTAAACACAACATTTTGTTCCTTCTAGCAAGATTAAAAGTTAGCTTTCAAAAGCTTAAGTCTAAAACAGGAGACAACAAGTAGGAGAGTAGGAAAGATTCATTTTAAGAACAGGATAAAGTGTCAATGGTAAAATGGGAGGAATTAAGCGATGGAGAGAGAATAAAGGACAAAAGGAAGGAAAGAAAGGAAGGAGCAGAAAATTGAGAGAGCGATAACTCACGGTGACTGAATGCTGGTGACGGACGACCTGCGAGAGAGTGCATCTCGATTTTGCTTTACAAAACTGTACATGCAGAACAAAAACAAAAGGAAAAGAATGAGACGAGAAATGTGGACGGGACAGGTGGACGGTGCGTCTACCAGTCGGTGCCGTCCACCTGTCCCTACACTCCGTGATTCACACGGTTTCTATGAAGCTGCTCTGAAAACACAACAGCAACCTGGGCCAGACCCGGAACGATTCGACAGAACCCAAAAACCAGCCAGGAGTTTCATTCCAGAGCGGGAAGATTAGAAAATGGGCAAGTTTTATTCTCATAATTAAAGGACAAACAGCGTTTGAATCTTGTTGCTTTGCTACTAAAACTACGCTGGAGCTTCTGGTTTGACAACGTATCAGGGCCACTGTAGATAGAAATAAAACAAAAAAAATCTGGAATTTATTTGTGAATAATCTCAGACGTTTTCTAAAAGAAAATAAGGTTTGAAAAGACAAAAAAATCTTGAGCATAATGAAGCTAACTGCTACATGACATTATTGTTAGCACTCAAGAAAAGCTAGCTGCAGCAAGAAGCTCTGATTAACACTGTAGCAAAGCTAACTGCTACAAAATGTTATTGACAGGACCCGAGTACAACCAGCTGTAGAAAAAGACTGGAATTAGCCATGTAGCAAAGCCAACTGCTACATGAAATTATTGTTAGCATTGTAGTACAGCTAGCTGCAGCAAGAAGCTAGGTTAAGCACTGTAGCAATGTTAACTGCTACAATTTGTTAATGTTAGGAGCTAATTGTAGCTGCAGCAAAGCCAATTGCTACATGACATTATTGTTAGCACTCCAGTTGAGCTGCCTGCAGCAAGAAGCTAGGATAAACACTGTAGCATAGCTAACTGCTACATGATGTTATTGATTGAGTACAAAAAGACTAGGATTAGCCATGTAGCAAAGATATATGTTACAGGAAGTTATTATTAGCACTCATGGACAGTTAGCTTGCAGCAAAATCCAGGATTAGCATCCCCGATGCCAAATTTAGAATATTTGCACCAAATTATGGTATCAACATTTCCAAAAAGTCCAGAATTAATACTTTACTGCACTGTGAGCTGGAATCGGATTTGGGAATGAAACCCTGAGTTTTTCTCAACAGGAAACAAACAAAACCACAAGTCTCTTAGCACAGCGGTCAACAACCAAAGGAAATCTTTCTGACATGCAGAAACCAAACGCACAACATCACACAACAACAAAGGAGAACGACTGGGAAGCCAAACATCTGGAGATATTCAGCACTGATCAGCTGCCGGGTCTAAATGACGCCACTCACAGCGGGGATAACAGCAATTAAGGAGCAAAGACAATCAATTAGTCACACAAGGAGACAGCTATGAAACTTATAATTATTAAGTGTACAAATTCTCCCAGTTAGTCTTTACAGTGTCTGTCTGGGGGCCGTTTGGGGCCCTACGAATGACTCTGGGAGGCCCTTAATCAAACTGGTTTGCCAGTTCAGGTAGATAATGCAGCGTATCGGGAACATTATAGATGGAAAAAATGAGGAGTAAATTTCTGCCTAAAAAAACTTAGAAACCTTCAGATTAATTTCAGAAATTCATAGAAAAACAAGAAAATTTCAGAGTCATAAAAATGTAACATCTGCTGTAGAATGCTGAGACTATTTTCAGAAAAAAATGAAAATTAAAACAATAAAACTCTCAGAAATTTTGAGACTGAGCAGAAAGATTTTCAAGAAAATTAACTTAAAAATTTCAGTTTGAAAAGTTGAAAATTTACTAGAAAAAAATGAAAATTTGAGATTAATCTAAAAAATTTCATCGAAAAAAGATGAACATTTCTGAGTTTCAGAAGTTGAAGAGCTGCCAGAAAAAAAAACTCTAAAATTTTGAGATTAGCGTCAGATTTTTTTGGAAAGAAAACTTTAAAGAAATTGGGAAAACTTTAAAGTGAAAACAAATTAAACTTTTGAAACTATTCTTTTTGAAAATGTTCCTGGAACATTTCTGAGTTATTTTAAACTCAGATAATTTCTTATTTTTTTTCTTCTAGAAATTTTCTGAAATCAATCTAAAAATTTCAGAGTTTTTTTTGGCAGTAATGTACTCCCATTTTTTAATAGGCCGTTGTACAATTCAACAAAATCCACTGAAGAAACTTTGTGGAAACTTTTTCTTTGTTTCTTCAGAAGCCACATAAATCTGAACAGTTTTTATTTTGTCATTTTCATGGAAATATTAAAAGTTTGGTGTGATTTTGTGTCACAAAACCCACCATTACATTAATATATTACAGTATATTACATTAATATACTGTAATAACATATTATTTATTTGCAAAGCTAATTTTATCCAGATATTTTCATGCAGTTTTAACATCTTAAAAATAAGCTGGAATATCTGTAGAACGGAGCAACAAATAGAAGTGAAAAAAATCTTTTTTCATTGTTTTTTTTTAGTAAAATGTTAATTAAGCTCAGCAGTAAAACAAACACTTATGTGAAAGCTGTTAGCAGAAACTCAGCGCTTCCTTAATTGCAGATAAAGTTGGAGAAGACAACAGCTACAGGCATAACGGGGATAAGATGAGGAGAAACGCAAACAAACAGAAACACGTTTCTGAGACGGAGAGGGAAGAACATCCAGAGAGAGAAACATAGAAAAACAAACATGTTTCCCTCCATTTTGGGAGCAAACAGAGCGAGGAGGAGACAGAAACTTACGCAGCGATGGAAATGTTGGCGGCTGACATGGGGCTGACTTCTTTTACTTCCAGAGCTTTCTGCAGAGCGAGCTTCTTGTTGGCAGCTTCCTCCTGCTCCTCTTCATCCTGCCAACCCAATGCCCAGGTTTTATGACTCACAGCCGAATATCATGAGAACACAGGAGAGTAAGAACTACTTTCTACTGGTCTTGGTGATTTCTGAGCGAGCGCACCTTGGTCAGCTCTTGGGCGTTGGCGAGGTTATCGACAGCGATGGCCAAGAAGACGTTCAGCAGAGTGTCTGAATCACGACTTTCAGGAAAAAATATTTTAAAAAGATATACACTTTTTACTCTCTTTACTTCCACTAAACATAATATTAGACAACTTTAATCTGCATTTCTTAGGAATTACAACTGAGCGACAAATTCAGAAAGCTGGTGTGTAATCAGTGATTATTTGATACAAATACAACAAAAATGTCCTGATGACTCTGACACGATGCTTCTGCCAGTAATATTGCACCTGGAGAACGACACGTATTCACAATGTGAGAAATAAACCAATCTGTGTAAGAGGTTCCTACGCCTCAACATTCAGTTTCAGCCTTGCAGCCAGCATCAGGACTCCACCACTCACTGTGAGAAAGATCAGACAAGGATGGAAAAGAACGAATTATGCACACAAATTCTAAAATCTGTGCAACATTTTGCGGTTTTTATGACTGTAGTACAACTGACTTAGAAATATTTTTATTTTCTTCCTCATTCTGCATATAGCAATCCTTCTTCATCCCTTTAAATCGAAAGCTTTGCTTTTCTTGTTCACTTTTTGAACTTGAACTGCTTTGTTCAGTCGAACCTTCTATGCGCAACTTGGAGGTGTGTGCGCTTCTGAACTGCATTCAAAATGACAACATTTCTCTTTGTCATCATGGCAGATAATGATGTTTATTCTGTACCCAGAATGCATTGCTGTGAAACAGTAAACGGTTTAAAACAGAGGTGTCCAAAGTGCGGGGCGGGGGCCATTTGCGGCCCTGTGAACGATTCTGGGTGGCCCTTGATCATAGTTCAAGAATAGCCTCAATTTGATTTGCTTGTTCAGGTTTACTAAGGTGTTTAAGGGCCACTGCATATTATTAAAAAAGGAGAAAATTTCCCCCCAAAAAAATTTTAATTTTGAGATTAATCTCAGAAATTTCCAGGAAAAAAAACAAGGAAATTTCTGAGTTTGAAAAGTCAAACATTTGCAATAAAAACTGAGAAATTTGAGGATCAATCTCAGACGTTTTCTAGAAAATGATTGATATCCTTCAAATTAAAAGCGGCATCATATGAATGTCTCTGTGTGGTTTCCATGATGAGGAGGTTTGAGTTCGAAAACATTTTTCGTCGTGCTTGCTGCTAGCATGTGCTTATTCTAAATAAAAATTAGCGCTTTCTTCTTTGATTTCCAATTTTGACTTCCAATGATTCATTTCCTGCTAAAGAGCCCCCTGGTGGTTGAAGAAAAATCCACAGAAAAGCTGCACTGGGCTATAAGCCGCATGGTTCAAAGCGTGGGAAAAAAGTAGCGGCTTATAGTCCGGAAAATACGGTAATATTCAGATTAGTCGCCATCGTTAACGCTTACAGCCCTTGTTGTAGCACATTAACACATTGACATATGGTGGTAATCAATATAGTTGAATTTACACTGTAGCACTTTAGCATCAGCTTAGCATTACGTTATGCTAATGCTAAAGTAGAAGTTAATGCCACCATGTTGGTACGTAGCACAGAAACGGTGCTAAGTACCACTTCCAATGCTTTAGCATTACCTTATACCAACCTAATGTTTGTGACTAATGTTTGAGTGTTAGCACAGCTAACTTCTCAGTTAGCATTGCTAGCTATTTTTGCCTCATATTTGTTTTAAGTTCTGTTGTTGCACCGAAGAGGATACAGTTTCCAAAGAGCGTGAGGACGATGAAGTAGATGGAGGAGAACATCCCACGCTGAACGCCGCCCTGAGACTCGATGCCGTGGTACATGACGGCGTTCCAGTCCTCGCCGGTCAGGATCTGAGGAAAACGCAGGCTGCTTCGTAAACAGACTGTGGATTAAATCACTTCACAGAGCAAAGGGGGACGAGCACAGACTAATTGAAGGATTATCACAGAGCTCATCTGGGGACAAAAGAGATTATTTTAAGCTAATTTGAATTCAGATAAAGAGCTTTGTTTGGCCAGTTTTCCATTTTTCTGTGGTTGTTTTACCTGGAACACAGTGAGGATGGCTGCTGGGAAGGTATCAAAGTTTGTTGTTGGTGTCTCATCTTCAAAGTTAAACCTGGAAAATCAGAAACGCTTCATTAAAAAGAAAACCACAAAGCTAAAAACCCAGAAAAATATTATTTTTCTGATTTAAAACCAGTAATATGAAAATCAGTTGGCAGAATCACTCTTAAGGAGTCTCACCAGCTATTTTTGTTTTTCATTTAAAAAATGTCTCACAAAAATACTAATATATATAAAACTTCTTCAGAACCTAACAGAAATAAAACTTAAAAATGTTTTCCAAACATTTTTGTTGCTTAAATAATTCAAAACTAATCAGTTTTAAAAGAATAATATGAAAAAGCCGATAAAAATATAATTATTGTGCTTGTTGCTTTGCACGTTTTTCTCCTTCCACTTAATTTTTGTTTGATGTATATTGTGCAACTGATGACTTTTCTAAACGTTGATGGCGCCCCTGAAGCCATGGCCCCCTGGGTCGAGAGCCACACTGTCCATATTAGGAACCACTAATGTTTCTGTATGAAAAATGTTTGTTTCATTGGTGTTTTGGGTCATTTTAATTTTCTGAGTTATGTTTTCACTTTTAGTTAGATGAAATTGTCAAAGTTAGCAAAAATAAAAGCTTGAAATGATGTTTGGTGAAGCAAATTTAATTTCAAAGTAGAAAAATCTCTCCTGTTGCGTTTAAAAAATATATATGAAATATTTTGTTAGCAAGCTAAATATTTCTGTCCAAGCAAAATATTTTGCTTGGAAAATGAATACTTACTTTGGAACTAAATATTAAGTTAAACTAAATACTCACTTTAGAGTTTGAAAACTAAATATTTAACTCAGATTCAAACATTTAGTTTAGAACTAAAAATTTCGTTTGCAAATTAAATATTTAGGTCCATGCTACATACTTAGAAAGTAAATATTTATATTACAAAGTTAAATTAAAATTTTGAAAGGTTAAATTTTCTTTGGTAGTGAAACTAATTTAGAGCTAAAAATTCTGTTTGATTTAATTTGTAAATATTTAGCTTAATAAATGAATATTTAATTTGAAAACAAAATATTTAACTCGGACTTAAACATTTAGTTAGGAAAAATATTTACTTTGCATATTAAATATTTAATTTGAAATATTTAATTAGAAAGCTAAAGCTAGTTTGCAAAAATGAATATTTACCTTAGATCTGAATATTTAGCTAACTAAATAGTTTACAAAATATTTAGTGAGCAAGTAAACTAAGTATTTAATTCACAAACTAAATATTTAGCTTGAAAATTTTATATTTAAATGACAAACATTTATTTGGTGACTAAATATTTAGTTTGCAAATTAAATATCTAATTTGAAAGCTATATATTTAGTTTGTGAATTAAATATTCAGTTTGACATTTATAAACGTATGAATAACAAGGTGAAACACTGAAAAATCAAACCAATTTCTTCCCGTTAAGTCGGGTTAAATAAACCCAAACATTGCTGGTCATTTTTTACAGTGTAACTTCACAATTTCCTGAAATTACTTTAAACATTATTCCATATATAGTTATATTTTTAAGTGCAGCAAAGGACTAAACTCATTGAAGATAAAAGAAAGTGTTTAAAGTCCTGGTGGGGTTTTCACAGCGATGGATTAAACATTCTCCTTCCCGGTTCCATCCCTCCGTCGTCTTTTCTGTTTATTCCCACCTTCCCTTCATTCCTCCCGTTCTTCCTCCCTTCGGGGATTAGCAGCGCTGAGCGGCGAGCGCCTTGCTCTGTTTATCCTGATAATGGGGATTGGGAGCGCGCGACCACGGAGACTCCATTACCTCCACCCTGGGAACCGGAGTCACACGACGCTCAGTTTGTTCCCAGCAGCTTCATCTAATCCTGAACACAACGGCAGCAGGTTTTCATTTTTTATCGTGAACCAACCGGAGGAGGCGGCTTAAAGCCGAGCCTGAACAGTTCTGGTTTTACAGGAGGAAGACGGACGCAGAGAGAGAGTCTGTTGATTTGGACCAGCAGTGATCCTGTAGAGCAGCTGGGAGGAGAAACGGCTCTTTAGTTTCCTCTGAATGCTGAGGAAGTTTAACGTCATACAGATATCTGACTTTATAGATGTTTGATTTACAGATATTCACATTTATAGATGTTTGATTTACAGATATTCACATTTATAGATGTTTGATTTATAGATATTCACATTTATAGATGTTTGATTTGTAGATATTTACATTTATTTATTATGAATCAATAAAACCCAGGAGACAAAATGAGAAAAATACAGACTTTACTGCACAGCAACGATCCATCCATCCATCCATCCGTCCATCCAACCAACCAACCGCCCATCCAACCAACCAGCCAGCCAGCCAGCCATCCATCCAACCAACCAACCAACCAGCCATCCATCCATCCATCCAACCAACCAACCAGCCATCCATCCATCCAGCCATCCATCCAACCAACCAGCCATCCATCCAACCAACCATCCAGCCATCCATCCATCCAACCAACCAACCAGCCATCCATCCAACCAACCAGCCAGCCATCCATCCAACCAACCAACCAGCCATCCATCCATCCATCCATCCAGCCATCCATCCAACCAACCAGCCATCCATCCAACCAACCATCCAGCCATCCATCCATCCATCCATCCATCCATCCATCCATCCAACCAACCAACCAGCCATCCATCCAACCAACCAGCCATCCATCCATCCAACCATCCATCCAACCATCCAGCCATCCATCCAACCATCCATCCATCCAACCAACCAACCAGCCATCCATCCAACCAACCAGCCAACATGTCAAACCTGATTCAGGTTTGACATGTTGAGCGTTCACAGATCCTGTTACTAGTTTGTAACCAGTGGATGTTTCACCTGCTGCCCAGTCAACTCTGAACTCCGACAAGCTCCAGCTTACTGGACAATCAGACCGGCAACAACATCGTCACTTAAATCTACTTTATTTTCAATTATGATACTAAATCTAAGGGTTGCAGTCACGTGATTAGCATGAAAACAAAACATTTGGCATTTTTCCAATGGTTTGGAAGGACTGATCACCACAGATCAACCTCTTTTCTTTTTTTATCCTTTTAACTAAATGCCAAATCTTTAAGATACCAAATGCCGAAATGTCAAACTGAAAGTAATCCAACTGAAACTCAGAGTAAACAGTTTGAGCGCAGCAGAGCCTGTGAATTATGTCTGGCTGTAAACATAAGAACAGGAAGTCTGCTGAGAACCACAAAGTCAGAGCTAATCGAAGAAGACTCTCTGAAGCTGGAATCAGAAAAACAAATCGTTGCTACAGACATTTTCCTTTTCTCCAAACGCAGCTCATGTCCGCCGAGTCTCAGCAGGGAAACGGCTCTCTGCTGCTCATTTTCAATTCTCACCATTTAGCCCAGAGAGAGCGAAGAGCAGAAACATTCAGGCTCAGAAGAAAAAGGTTGTTTTCCCTTTGTTACACCACAGCTGACAGAGAACAGACTATTTTTAGGTTACTCACAAGATGACTCATGATCTTTGCTCAGGAACATTAAAAAAACAATACAAGATGCTACTTTACAAGCTGAACAGGAGTTCAGTCTAGAGAAAGAAATAATTGATTAGAGGAAGCGTGTTCAGTCCGATACGCTCGGCTAACTACACACATCTTGTTGGTGTCAGACTCATCTCACACATGTCCATCAGCTGACAGCCAAGTAACGCTAATGATGTCGCAGAATTAAGCCGGGAACCATGGCAACGGCCTGCTGTCCCAAAGCGCAACGACACGCGGGGCCGACAGTCACTGGGAGAAAATACGACCAACAACAAGATGGCGGCTGGAGCTTCAGACTTCAGAGGCAAAAATATTATTATTATTATTATTATTTAGTTTCCCTTTGGGATCAATAAAGTATTATTGAATTTGAATACATAGTCCCCATGTGACGTCAAACTTCCTGGAACTTTGTAACTGACGGCCATCTTGGTAGGCAGTTGATATGGAGTTGCTATGACAACAATAAAAAAAGCACTAGCTGTAAGTACATTACAACTACTACTAGATCACAATTATTGAGTTTTCTACCAAACTCTGTGTAATACTAAGATAAATGTCAGCAATGTTTGCTGTAGTACTTACTGCTGAACTAGGAAAATTAGCTTAGCTAATGTAGCTTTTCTGTGCTAGCTAACACGGACATGTAGCCTATGTGTTTGTTACAACATGATCTCACTCTGCCAATCACCAGAACATTGTTATTCACATGAAGAGTTCTCATACGGGTCAATCCAACGGCAGCCATTTTGTTCCTGTATCTTTCTCGCACATCCGTCGGGAATGTCCCCATGTTTTGTTTTTGTTCATGTAGAAGCCATCGGCCCGCTATGCTTTGCGACGTGCTTGCCTACTAAGATGGCGCGGATCACTCCCGGTTCAGACTTGTGGAAACTTCGTATTTAATTTCCCTTTTGGATCAATAAAGTATTTTTGAATTTCAATTGAATTTGAAAGTAAAAGACCTGGGAGAGATTTTTTTCCTAAAGACTTGAAACTCGACTAGGACTCCTGATTTAATCTTAGCAGCAGTTTTTACTTTATTTAATAAAGAGTGAAATGAAGCTGGTACAGACATTTTATTTTTAGTCGGTGATGTTGTTGGATGCTACAGGCTACGCTAGCTGTAGCTTCATGATAATGATCATATGAATGTTATTCCAGCTGAACCTTAAATGGATCATTTCAGAAGAAAATAAACATAAATTACATCCGACATTCTCTCGATGTTGAAGCTAGCTTGCATTTCAAGCACACTTTTAACTGGAAATATCAAAATAAAAGCACTTCCTGTCCCATTCAATCAGAAGTTACTTTTATCCAGTTTTCTCTTCATGTTGTTTTTTTTTTTTAAAGCAGTTCTGAGGCGCAGAGGGGAAACTTGAAACTGCTGCTGCTTCAGTTACTCAGCAGATTGTTGCTAGGTAACCAAAGTTGGGGGGGAACTTGAAACTGCTTATTACGCAGCAGGCTGTTGCTAGGCAACCAATGAGTGAGTTAGTTAGAAGATTCCACCAATCTAGCTTAGCTAGAACGTCTTACCTTTGCCTACATCTCCCAGAATGCCGTGCGGTTTTATTTATTGGCTGCTGAATATTCTCAGGTGTATTATCTATCTATTGATGTTGGCCACATGTTTATTGCAACATATATTAATAATTTACCATCCAGCTCCAAACTCAAAACAACAATATTATCGTTTATGGCCATAATTACTAGCAAAACTTCACAGCACAGTTAGCCAGTAAAAACCAAACTGTTTCCAGGACAACTGATCCTCAAACGGCTGTAAATGTGCATGAAGCTTCACAGTGAAGCTGCTCTGTGAATGACAACATTTCAACACCACAATGTCCCAGCAGTGATGTGGGCTGCGATATAAAAGGTTTGTGTGTAAAATTGATTCAGAACGTGGGCCAGATGCCAGGCCTCTGATTATGCGCAGCTCGCTCTGGGATCAGGAGGTGTTCCTGTCATTAGACGACACGGCGCTCCTGCTGGGAGCGATATTCAAAGGGCTCCAGTTGGTGCTGCTGCTCAGCCAGCTACCCGCTGCGCCGACATGCTTGTCGCCGCCGCCGCAGCAGCAGCGCTCCAGGGATCACAAGCAGAAGGACAGGAGAGGATCTTGGAGGAGTCGCTGGGGGTTCGTGTGTACGACGGAGCAACAGAGACGACGGCATGGTGGAAATATTACTCACTGGCCGCCGAAGAGCTGCATGCCGAGCAAAGCGAAGACCACAATGAAGAGGAAGAGGAGGAAGAGCAGGCTGATGATGGACTTCATGGAGTTGAGAAGGGAAACGACGAGATTCCTCAACGAGTTCCAGTATCTGAGAACAGAAAGAAAAGCATTGAATAAAAGGTTGGTTAAAAGGGTTATTTATGCAAAACAAAGGTAGATTATCACTAATTCAACGTGTTTTTTTACTTAATGAGCTAAGTACAAAACATATGGTGAAATAACACATCATTAGGCTGGATTTCCATCATTATTTTAACACAATCCTTACGGCAAACAAACTGTCGTTTACATGCATTACCTGGCAGACCAGTAGGGGGCGCCCGCGGGGCACCAGAGGTGCAGGGACCACAGTTTGAGAAACACTGACTTAAAGTGACAGAGACTCTAAAACTGGCAGAACTGATCAGAATAAAATCTCATTATCTTGATTTTGGGCAAAAAATGTCCATAGACCGATTCCAACCTCTTCAAGGAAGCATAATAGGCTCCATCAACACAGATTTCTCTTTCTTTTTGAATAGAGACAATGTAGGACACCCAGAGTTTGAAGCCAATCCAAACATGCTCTGAAGGCCTAACAGGCCATCAGCTGCCAAGTGCATAAGAAGCCAAATGTTTGTTTGCTGAACAGACGTCGTCCTGACAGCAGCTTTCCTGAAACAAACTCACTTGGTGACTTTGAAAATCCGGAGGAGTCTCAAGGCCCTCAGCACGCTGATCCCAAATGATGCTCCTGGTTTTATCATGTCCCAGATGACCTCAAAGATGCTTCCCACGATCACCTGAACACAGCGGAGGAGCAGATGCTTTTAGATTTGATAATGAGAATTAAACGAGTCAGATGTGTTCAGAGGACTCTGAGTGTAACCTCTTAGAGCTTAACCTGGTGTTTTTGATTATTTTATTACATTACTTTGTTTTGTTTTCCAGGTTGTTTTTACACCTGATAGTTCGGTAGATTTGGTTCAATTGAGGATCAAATTTGCAACGTTTGTTACATTTCCAGCTGCTGCGGTTCTGTTCAAAACCAAGCAAAGTGAAAATGCTGTTCACTTCCTCGCCTGTGGGGGCGCTGCACCAACAACCACTGAAGTAAACAACATAAAAACATCTGAGTAAGACATTGAGCGCAACTTCCTGCTTCACAAAATGTAAACAAAAATGGAGTAGTGTCAGATTTTAGTGGTTTCCGCTGGTAAACGATCAAGAGAGGTTTCTCATGCTAGCGCTAGTTAGCGTCCTTGGTTTGGTTGTCTTTACCCAGAATGCACTGCGCTGTAGTTCACTTGAAGTTAACAGATGCATTCGAACCGCCCCAGAGTTCACTTCAAGAGGTTTTGTAGGTGAACCAGAGTTTAATTTTTTGCTCTCATATCTGCAGTTCTACATTTAAACTGCTGTTCGGATTCTTCCTGCCATTTTTCACAGCTACGTATCAAAGCATCAATCCTGATCGTACATGAGGTTTCATATCAGTCTGGCCAGCCTAACTGGAACAAAATCATCAAAAGAATGGAGGAAGCCATTTTGATTCCAGCCACTTACCCCAAAGTCAAAGCAGTTGAAGGACGAGTGGAAGTAATTTCTCGCTCCGAGGCCGTACATCTTCAAGGTCATCTCCGTCAGGAACAAACCCAGAAACACCAGCTCTGCTGTGTCTGGTTGCAAATTAAGACTTTTAATTAAAGCGATCGTGAACGTCTGGCTTTCGTCAGCGTGGATGCGGCGGTCACTCACAGAGCGCTCTGGTCAGCCAGTCGGGCTGGTCGTAGTGGACGATGGCAACGCACAGCGTGTTGAGGCCCACCAGGCACAGAACGATCCAGTAGAAACTCTGAGCTTTCACCATCCGCCGGATGAAGAACCGGAAGCGTTTCTCCTTGCGCCGGAAGTAGGACGAGCTGTCCATCTTCCCGCCGCTTTTCACGCTGGCCCGACCGAACGGGGACCCGGGGGGAACTGGATCCAAAAGCACGACAAATAAAATACATTTTTAGTCCAACTTCAACTCCACAAGCTGAATTTTATTCAACCTTGTTGTGTCAAGTTCTCATCATAAACAGGAAACAATTGTTTGTTTTAGGAGGTAAAACTGCAGGAGTCGACTACTACACTGCAAAAACACTAAATCTTACCAAGTATATCTCTCTAGTTTCTAGTGCAAATATCTAAGTTCACTTGAAAAAAGACAAAAATAACTGATAAGTAACTTTTCAGCAAGATATAGGAGCTTGTTTTGAATAATTCCTTAATGTTGATTTAAAAAAAGTACTAGTTCCTCTGGCATTTTAGTTCACTTATAACATGGGAAAAATGTTTTGTTCTAAGTTAAATAATCTATCGGTGGAACTAGAGCTGGGTTGCTAGGTGACGGGCTGGGCTTGGCTGGCGTCGCTAGGTAACGATTCTGAAATAATCTGCCAGTGGAACTAGAGCTGGGTTGCTAGGCGACGGGCTGGGCTTGGCTGGCGTCGCTAGGTAACGATTCTGAAATAATCCGCCAGTGGAACTAGAACTGGGTTGCTAGGCGACGGGCTGGGTTTAGCTGGAGTTGCTAGGTAACGATTCTGAAATAATCCGCCAGTAGAACTAGAACTTTTTCTTCAATATTAAGGAATAACTGACTCTAAACAAGCTTCTATGTCTTGCTGAAAAGTTGTCAAGTGTACTAGGATAAAAATACTTGGTAGGATTTTGAGTTTTTGCAGTGTGTAATCAAACTGGGACTAAAAGAATTGGCTTAATAAAGAATTTTGATCAGTAAGGCCAAGAATCAGTAAAGATTTGAAATGTCTTGCGATAGTAGAATCCTGCTTGGTCACTGAACGAATGGAGAGAGTTACAGTAGTCAGTATCTTCACCCAATAATTAAATATAAATCAATCTTCAAGATTAATGTCATTTTTTAGCTGTTAAATGTCCAAAAACTGCAAAGCGAAGCAGTGAGAACATCCAGCGTCGTCGCTACTCAACTTATCAAGCAGGATAAATTCCAAAGTTCAGGTTTCCCTGTGAGATTTTTAGCCCAATTTGATAAACGGAGGTCAAAAGGTCAGGATCTTGTAGAAAATTGTCTGCTTTTATGTAAAAGGCTGAGAACAGATGGTGTCCTTTGACCTCCAGACGACCCGTTTAAAACAGATGAGCCTTACCAACAGAGGACATGTCAGCAAAGGGATCGTCGCCCTCCTCCGCACCAATCAGATCGTTTTTCCCCTTCTTGATTTTCCCTCGCTTCAGAACTGCAGAAACAGCAAAGAACACAGAGGACAGAAACCAGGAGTTAGAACCGGAAACTCAGATTATTCTGTTAATGAAGGAGCTAACGACGAGCCAAAACAATCGAGACAAAAATAACTTTTAAATGGACCAATGTCTCAATGTTTTGAGACCAATAGAAAATATAATCTGTTTTCAGGTAAAATAAATACATTTTGACAGATTTACTAAACAAAACACTTTGTCAGCAGCTGGTTTTCAGCTACTGAAATAAAACTACGGACTACTGCATCGTTAGCATTAGCGCATCCACAGGAAGTTAGCAACAGGAAGTTAGCGTTAGCACTGCTACATTTTACATCAGCAGGAAGTTAGCATTACTACTGTTGCATCATTAGCAGCGACAGGAAGTTGGCAAATAAATACAATTTATTCCTGTTTCGTTAGCAGGAACAGGAAGTCGGCAGTAGAACTGAATCACTAGCAGCACCAAAGAAGTTAGCATTAGTTCTGCAGCGTTGTTAGTAGCAACAGGAAGTTAGAGGTAATACTTCTGCATGGTTAGCCGTTACAAAAAATTTAACGAGGCCTGCAGCATATTTAGCTAACAGGAAGTTTGCATAAAGCCAGTTAGTAAACACAGGAAGTGAGCGTTATTCCTCAGCTCTTCTGTAATGAGAGTATCTTCTGGTTTTCCCCAAACGTCTCTGGAAGTCACTAAATCGCCTAATTTGCCTAATTGGTCATCTGCTTGTAACTGTAACGGATGTTGTGGAAGTGATTAGCAGCTACGATTATTTATGTCAGCGGTGACTCATATGCCACCAGTATTACTGTCTTCCTAAATCACTGAGTCTGACTGACACGTTGCTCCATTCACTCACACCTGTTATTTATCTGAAAGAAACCAAACGCATATTTTCTGCACCAACGGCATCACAGCCGCATTTCTACAGCCGAGGATTCAGACGTGCTAATCCTCCGTTTGTGACTAATGGAGGACACAGGAGTGCTGGCTTCTGCTGCTTTGTGTGTGTGTGGAGTGTGTGTCTGTTTTCTGGCAAAAGCATAACAACTGTGTGTGTGTGTGTGTGTGCGTGTGTGTGTGTGTGTGTGTGTGAGAGCATGGGAACGCATTTAAACAAGTCCAATATCAGAGCATGGCTGTAAATCTCAGATATTAACCCCAATATCTTCACATCAGGCTGGAAAATCTGAATTTATCAGCAAATTTCAAGTTTACAAAAAAGCTGAAAGAAAAAACACAACTAAATTTGTTTTACATAACATATACATCAATGTTCTCCACAGCAGAAGATTTGATTGGTGAGTTTATTTTCTAAATATTTCTTTCGATATTACTCTCATTTTTCAGACCCTCCAGGGTTTTGCGCTTTGTTTTTTTTTTTTTTGCATTGAAATTCATTGATTTTGTGGCGCTACTTTAGAAATATTTGTGATATTTTTTTTGTATTAAGTCCAAACAAGACAAGAGATTGGACTCAAACATTTCTAATCTTTAAAGAACCCACATAGTTAAATATTTGCTGTCATAGACTATAACTTTATATCAATTACGGTTCAAACAGAAGTTTAGTAGAAATAAGAAATACTGCCACCTGCAGATGGGAGTTGGCATCACTTAAACCAAAAGTTTTTTTTTTTTTTTTACATTTTTGCAAGTAACTTCACAATTATGATTGAAAAATGCTGGAATCTGTTGTTTCCTTGATTGCAAATTTATAAAAAAAAACCTGAATGAATTAATTTATAGTGCTTTATAATAACATTCATATAATTTGAACTTCTGCCCAACCACAAACTTCAATTAGTTGTTTTATGATTTTAGATGACAGACCAACACAAAATGGTGGATACTTGTAAAGCTGCAGGAAAAGTAAGCATATTTTTTACATTTCTTTTAATTAATATCTTAATTTTAAGAAAAAAAAAAAAGATAAAAAGCAAATAGTTTTCTAAAAGTTTGCAGGTTTAAGGCTGAGGAAATATTCAAAATTATGGAAAAATACTAAAGCCGAAAATTAGAAGCACCTCAGGTAAAATCTTCGAGGTTTAACTGAGGAACACAGAGTTTTAACTTCAGGAAGAGTGTTTAAAACAGAACGCAGCAGAGCATCTCTGCAGAAACACATTTTCCTTCCCAATCCTGAGATGCTTGAATGACCTGCCAAGAAAACTGGGAGAAACCGTCAGAGGAAAGGTGCAGATGTTTCTGGATCCTTCCCAAGCAGAACCGGGTCTTCCACCGCCACCAAAATCTCCTTTATTCATGTAATTAGGAAGCGTTTTACTCATGTAAATGTAATATTTGATTCTTCTGTTTTCAACAAGCCAAACATGATTGGGTGTCTTAACAGAGAGACCAGATTTCGTGGAAAAAGTCAGCTTGGTTTATGCACATTTGAAAGCAGATGCTCGGTTTTCACCTGAAAGGTTTTGTTTCCTCTTGTACCAGGCGCCGTCCATCGGGGCCTTCTCCTCAGCAATCTCGTCTTCTTCTTCAAGCAACACCTCCTCTGCAGCACAGGGTCGGATTGTCAGGTTTTGCTCTCGTTACTGACGGTCTGGTGTTTTGTTTCCGGTCTCTCACCCGCCTTGCAGATCCACTCCAGGTAGCCGGTGAGCTCCCGCTCGATCTGCTGCTGTCGCCGAAGCTTCAGGAACTCCTGACGCTTCTCCACTCGTTCTCGCTCTTTGGCAAATTCTCTGACGAGAATTTAAATTTTTTTTTAAAAACAGAGACAGAACAGACTGCATTTAAGAATTAATTATTAGCTGGGTTGCAAATGAAGATAGGAGAGATGTAGTTTATTAATCTAAAGCTTGTTGATTATCTACTAAGTGTCCATTTTCTTAAATAAATTTTTAAAAAATACATAATTTTTTAACATTATGTTAAAACTGTATTAGATACTGACTGAATCAAAAGAAATGTGTGATATTATCACATTACTTATACAACAAAACAGGAACCTTTTAGGTTGCTGAATACAAAAATAAAAATAATAAAATAGGAAAAACACTAAATCCCCCGTTAATATAGATTTTCAGAAATGCTGTGTGTGGTTGCGCTTAAACTAAAAAATGACACTTGCTTATTGGCATAACGGTTATTTTCCCATCATGTTAAAATTTTCCGGAGTTGTATCTCGTTTTTCTCCCGTGATGTCATCGCCTTCGTAGCAGTAATTTTTAAATAAAAAATCGACGCTGCTTCGTCATTAAGCTCCGCTGAATTAAGGTCAAACTTAAGAAACGTGTCGAGTGTTTATATTTTAAAACAGAACCGAATGAAGATCATTTTCCACCTCACAACGGACACCGTTTGGACCGTTTCTCTTTTCCGTTCTGACACGGCCGCCATCTTTGTTTCTGTAACCAGGGCTCCGCCGATTTAAAACGAGCAGCGGCGCCCTCTGCTGGATGGTGGCCAGAATACAACACTAAAAGAAGGTCTCATCAGACGTTAGCTAATCAGAGCTAATTTTAATCCAGTAAACCATGAATTTGCATGCCTAGCATTTACTCACTAAAAATTTTAAACGATTTAAACGGGGAAGTCCTTATTCCCAGCGGTATTTATCTTTATTTTACTGATAAAATGTAACGTTTCTTGCTTCTCTTTTATTCTGCAGCATCACTGCTCCATAATCCACACGGTTTGACTAAAGAGGAAAAGATGAACGACAAAACCCTGATTGATGGCTTCGTGTTTTTCAAATCATGTCGATTTTTCAGAGTTATCTCCTCCGCTTGTCTATGATATCGTCGCTTTTGTAGCACATCTGTTAATTTTTGAATGTGAAATTGACGCTACTTCGTCCTGAAAGCTCGGTTAAATTTAGGTTAAACTTATGAAACTTGTCAAGTGTTTATATTTCAAATCAGAACCGCGTACAGTGTATTTCCATCCCAAAACTGACTCCGTTTGGACCGTTTCTCTTGCCGTTGTTTTTGTTTCTGTACCAACGTCTCCGCCGCTTGAAAGTGACCGACGGCGCCCTCTGCTGGATGGCGGCCAAACTACAACACTCAAAGACCATTACTACTTAATCGATTGGAGATCACTTTAATCTGATAAACCATTAATCATAAATGTATTCACTAACAGAATAAGAAATATAAACATGTCCGTCCTAAGTGGACTTACCCTGACAGGACACCAAGCACCAAGTTGAGCATGAAAAAGGAGCCAATAATGATGAGAGGGATGAAGTAGAGCCAGTTCCAGTTGTTTCCCACTGCATCATTAGTCTGAAAACAATTAAAATTTTATGTAGTCGGTTGCAAATGTTATTTATAGGAGTAAAATAATTACACAGACCTATATTCTGCGTCTCGCCCTGTTTTGTCTGAAGAAAAATCTTTCCTTATTATAAAAAGACGGCCAACGCTCCCCATTTGACACAAACTGTCACAGTTTTCCTCCGAACAGCAGCGTCTAACTCTAATTACAGTTGTTCCTAATAATCCGGCATTTCAAAACTGCATTGCAACACCAGCTGCCACATGAAAGCATATGCCGTATTTTTCCCTACATTTGCCAAACTAAAAGGTTTTCTGCAGAATCAGAGCTGCTGTTTTCCACAAACAAGTCACTGCAGGATTTCTCTCAGCTGGAATTAAAAGTATTTTGACATTTTTTATCTAACAAAGAAAACAATGAGTTCACACCACATGAGTTTTAACAGCAAGATGGGGATGGATTTTCATCAGAACATATAACAATAACAACAGGAGGATTTTATCTATATTTTATCTACATATTTTAAAGGTCTCGGTTTATTCATTAAGTAATTAAATTAGGGAATCAAATACAAATTTAAGTGAAATATAAATTGAAATCATAATTTTTTTAATCAGTTTTTTGCTCCCTCTGCTGTCCATTAGAACAGACAGGCTAGGATGATCATTGTATAAGCTAGCATTAGCATTAGCATTAGGCTAGGTTAAAAACTAGCATGCATAGGTTTGTCACCCATCGGATTGTCACCATTGTTCGTGAACATAGATAAGCTAGGATTAGCATTGGATATTAGTGTTAGGCTTGGCTAGGCTAACAACTAGCATGCCTAGGCCAGTCACCAAATGGGTTGCCTACATTCTCTGCTATTCATTAGCAAAGGATATGTTAGCATTAACACTGGCTAAGCTAGAAACTAGCATGCTCATGCTGATCACCCATTGGATTGCCTACTTCCTCTACTGACCATTAGCACAGATAGGCTAGGATTAGCATTGGAAAGACTAGCATTAGCCTTGGCTAGGTTAAAAGCTTGTTATCTGAATTCTGTGCATTAGCACAGATAATCTAGAATTGGATATGTTGGCTAGGCTAACAAATAGCATGCCTAGGTTGGTCACCCATTACAATGCCGACTTCCTCCACTGCTCATTGTAACAATTAGCGTTAGCACTAGATACATTTAGCATACTTTGGGTGGTCGCCTGCAAATTGTTCTTTTTTCCACTAAAGAAAATGTTTAGCATACAACATCTGAGTGTCACTGCTGTGTTCTTATGACAGTTTATTTTAATTCAGCATGACATCAAACATAAACATGATGAAGACCGAGTTTGAGTGGCGTAGATAGAGTCCTGCTAAGCTACAGTAGAGATGCTAACCCAAACCTTCTTGTCCAACACCAGCGTCTGACCTCATACATGGAAAAATGGTCAGATAGTCCCATAAAATTAGAAGGTAAAAAGCCTTTCAGAACAGTTTAAACAGTTTGGGCAGCAACGGATGGACCACAGTCCCACTGAACCCTGTGGATTAATAGAAACACGTCAGGTTTATGCTTTTATACATCTGCTGTTCTACATGTCGAAATCTACAGAAAAAAGCTGCAAACAAAGCGGGTGCTTAGAGAAATGTCACAGAGGCCTCCATTAAGGCTATCGAATGAGTTCTGTTTTCATTTTTTTTTTTTTTTGTCTGCTTCAGTTTTATTACAATCAACATGAAGTGGCCTGAAACACTCCTCCCACTCAGCGATGGTGTGAATAACAAGCAGTTTCCATCCCGACTCTTTCAGGCAGCGATCCAGAATTTCTGTCACATTTTACCCTAAAAGACGTTTTCCTACAGTTTCTCTTCAATTGTCTCAAACACCCTCGGTTTGTTTCTGCGTTGCAGTTGCGCCTCAGGAAGTAAACGTCCTCCGTGCCTGAAAGCGCTTTGGTGACACTTTGCAGACGCCGGAGTCAAAGTAATTGTGATGGGAGGTTCGGGCCGACCCGATCAGTGGGCCGCGGTTCCGTATTATGCACCAGAGAATCTGAGACGAGAGAATGAAAATGTGCTGCAGCGAACCCTCCGGCCCCCGCTGTCAGAGCAACAACCACCCACCCGGAAGGATGAACGCCTGGGCTCGTTTCTTTTCAAGCGTTTCATCACTTTCTCATCATCGGCTTGTTTTGTCCTCCATCTTTTAACTTGGAGCCTTTCAGTTTGACACTTACATGAATGTCTTTTCTGCTTCCTTCTTCATTAAGCTGAATTCGGGTCATAATTTGACAATTCAGGCAGGTGAAGGTCTTGGTTTCTGCAAAACATGATAGTGGTAAGCAGCCAATTTAAACCAGAGACCAGAGGGGAAGTTTGTCCTTTCCTTAGACTTCAAATCGGAGATCAGGAAATCTATATCTGCCCAAATAATAGGTTTGTCAGAATAAGCAATAAATCTATTAATCATACCATGAATTAAAAAGAGCTCAATATATTCAATTTGCTCTTTTTCAAACCAAAAACTGGATGATAAAAGACCTTTTCAAGAACATTTTTGCTTACAGAAACTTAATAATTCATTTTATTTGTTGTTTCTGTAGTTTTGTTTAATTATTTTGGAGATTTAAAATGTCTTCCAGTCCCATTATGACAGTTTATTGTCATAATGGCAACAAATTGTCATAATGGCTGTTTATGACAGTTTTCGCTCGGATTTAAAGTTTGTTGTACTTCCATTATTTTACCTCTATCATTATTTAGCCTTGGCTAGACTTATAACAATGGTCTCAACACAGCAATATTATCGTTTATCGCAATAATTTCTGAGACAATTAATAGTCCAGCAAAATTGTTACCAAATGCGACCAATATCCAATATTTTCACCCCCCAAAAAATGAATTTTGTGCGTCTCCCACAGGTGGAACTAAATCCAAAATCCGATAGTTTTTAAATCAGTCCAAACGGTCGCATTTATCCGACTTTTACATCGTTGCTAATCATAAAATCAATAAGTATTTGCACAATCACCGACTGTTTTTACTCATTTTTTTTGTAGTGTTATGTAAAATGGGCTTTTTTGAGATGTACATCATGTAATAAAGAAAAATCATTTAATCTCCATGGCAACCATTCAGCGCTACAAAACACCGGGGTGGACTTAGCCCCGCCTTCTGGGCGCAGCTCCTCCTCATAGCTGCTCCCCTACTCAGTTCCTTCAGACTAGCCAGCAGCAATTAGCAAACACCTTTTGGAATTACGCACAAACGACAAAAGATCCCGTCCCATGCGATGGTTTCTCACACAGATCACTAAGAACACCAACGGCACTCTCCATGCATCGGAGAAACACAAACAGCCGCCTTCAGTAGCAGGAATAGTGAGGAAGAGAAGATAAAGTGAAACTCTCTCTTGTGTCATTTTGCACTTTTAAACTCAGCTAGCAGGAATCGAGTGCTTTTCCTTTGACATGGCCTCGACCTGGCAGCTTCAGCAGTTCAACCAGTTCATCTGAGGAAGCAAAGACATTTTCTAGGAGGTTTCCTAGGACTAATTATGATAATTAAATATAACTATACAGCCCTCACACTAACACACAGTTTCCTTGTAATGTTGGACATTTTCCAAGAACACCTCTGGTAAATATTTGGCAGTGTAGCAGAATATTTAGGTTTACATTTGATCTCCACAACGATAAGCATGCAATAGTATGGAAGAAAACGTGAATATCTCGAGGACATCAGTGAAGGACACCCATCATTTCATTTCATCATATGTCACTTCATGAGGGAGGTGTGATTATCAACATAACAAGCAGCCTGCGGCGCCGTCAGGAAGACACATCTGAGGCGCCGTTAAGGTTCAAAATACAGATACAGTCAAAGATTTTGTGAAAAAACTGTGCCAAAATAGCAAATAAGCTGTTATTCCAGCACTAACAGATCGAGCTACTCCCTATGTAGCCTCACCCTGATAGCTTAGCATTTAGTATTTAGCATGAAGAACTTTTCTGTAATTCATTTAAGAAAACAGAGTGAAGGATTCAGGGCAAGTATACTGTTATAATTCCTTCAGAGAGATTTGCTGACTTCTAATTGCTGCACTTTGAGAGATGTTCCCTGATTTCAAAACTTTAGTTTGTAATTCCAGTGACCAGTTTGGCTACAGAGTGTATTCAGCCTCCAGATCAAAATCAAGTCCATATTTGTAAAAGTAAAAGTAAGAAATGCTGCTAACTGCAAGTGGGAGTTAGCATCACTTAAACCTGATGTTTAATAAACTCACAATTATGCGTTAGCACAAAAAAGTGCAGGGATCTGTCAATTATGTGTGAATTTCAATGATGTAATTTGGCAATGTACAGATAAAATCTGCTAAAATAATATTGTAATGTGTCCCGCTGGTGTGTACTGGGCCACATAAAGAGCTACAGTGGACCGGATTTGGCCCCCGGGCCTTGTGTTTGACACCTGTACAGTACATGGAAATTCTTTTATGCAATATTTTCAAAATTCGCATGATAATTGGGTAAAAATATGACTACTGTGGCTTTGCTTTCGTCGCCACTCTTTCTAGTAGGGCTGGACAATATATCAATAACAATATATACCACGATCAATATCAACAGATGATACAGATGATAGATTATACAATAATTTCATTGAACCGCACAGCATTCTGGGAGATGTAGGGAGAGGAAAGACGTTAGCCGCTCAACCTCTCAAGGCTAGCTAAAAGATCGGTGGAATCAACTGATTCTATTATTCTCTGGTTGCCTAGCAACGGCCTGCTGGGTGAGAAGCAGTTTCAAGTCCCCCCCAGCTTTGGTTGCCTGGCAACCACTTGTTGAGTAACTGGCACAGCAGCAGTTTCAAGTTTCCCCATCGCGTCAAATAACTGATTAAAAATAAAAAACAACGGCTTGGAGAGAAAACTGGATAAAACAGGTTTGATAATATTTCAGATATTTAAAACAGACAACTAATCAATAATTATCGACAACGACTGATATGAAACGCCTATATTGTAGTAAGTTTTTCAGCCCTGTATACTTTCAAGAACGCCACATTGTGATTTGTTCTCCAAAGACCTGCAGCCTCCATTTGGCAGCTCTCACATCCTGGATTTAAAACCGAAACATAAAAAAGGCAAAAAGCTGCCATAAAATTTGGATTCCAGGGTGACAGTTTTTACTCCCACTCCCTGCTTCCGGATCAACCATCATCACAGATCCAGGAACAAGGAAAGCCTGCTGGAGGGACGACAGCTGAAGCGTTAAGTGACAGAGCTAAACAGCCGGGGCGGCACGCAGAGCTGAAGATCTTTCATTAGAAAGACGGAGAATCTGTCAAAAGAGCCGCCTGAATGTGAAGCTAACACTAATCCGCCTCCTGGGGAGACGACTATTATCTCCAGACTTTGGAAATAATTTACCGCAAAGTAATTTCAGTGAGATTTATTCAGCTTTAACCTTAACTGCGCCGGTTCTACATCCAAATAACTTTACTCACTATTGTGCAGATGATAATTATGTTACTTTTGTCTGAATTTTCTGTATTTCTATTTTTAAAAAGCAGGCAAATGGTTATATTCATGCCTCAAATTGGTCATATCAAGTTTTAAACCATGTGACAGTATGACTATCATCACATTTTCCCTGAATGAGGACAAAAAGTCGTTTTTAAATTATAATTTTATTGTTTTAGGAGGAAAACAACCCAACATGACCATGTTCCTCCTTCGGTAATTCATGAATCGGCTGCAAGTAACCACAATTATTTCAATTTAACCGCATTTAGAATCACTTAAAAGTCGTTTGTCAGGTAAAAAGTAGTTTTAAAAATATGTTAAACATACTTCCCATGTATTAAAGGTGTTATTTTATTATCTTGATGTAATATTTTAATCTGAAATGCTGTGTTTTCATTTGCTGTAAACAGAAAACCAGGATATTTATGGGGCACCATTAGTAAAATTACTCAGTCAAAGAAGGTCAAAATTAGTAACAATATTTCAGTTTATTTAACCTTTCATTAAACAAAAATAAATTGTGACTTTAGTTATATTTTCACCATGTTAAGTATAAATTTATAAATGTCTTAATAGTTAAATTAAACTAAATGTTCAATTTACATGATAAACATTTATTTGGCAAATAAAATATTTCAGAAATTTAACGTTTAATTTGGAAATATGTTGTTTATAAACTAAATATTTGACCAGGAAATTAAATGTTTAGTTTGGAACAAAATATTTAGCTTGGTAACTAAATATTTAATTTACAAGCTAAATAATTAGTGTGGAAATTTAATATTTATTTTGGAGCTAAATATTTACTTTGTAATTTAAATATATTAGTTTAAAACTAAATATTTAGATTCCAATTAAATAGCTTGCTGGCTAAAAATTTAATTTGCAAATTAAGTATTTAGTTAGGAACTTTGACATTTATAAATGTATTTGAAAAATAAAACCCTATTTTTTCCTCTTATGACAGGCCAAATAAACCAAAACATTGTTGTTAAGTGTTGACTAAATGGCATTCCGTACATAATCAACAGTAATAAAGGCTTGAAAACATTATTAATCTACAGAATGTGCTTCACTTAGTGCAATAAATTAGTTTTTAAAATAATATTTCAGCTGTCGAGAAGCACATGTCATGAAACTGAAGATTTAGAAAATGTAGAGTTACTTGTGTGTTTTATTGATTTATAAATCAAATTAAAGCAGTTTTCTCAGAAAATGTGAAGCCTGGACTGTTTCACTTCTGCCAGCCTGGACAGAAAATGTAAAGAAATGATTGTTGACTGAAGACCTAGACATTTCCCACAAGATGCAGTAAACCTCTTGTTTTTTCTCCAGCGTAAAGTCTGACGGAGCAGACGTAATTACCGTAGCGTCTAACTTAAAGGCGGTTGTCGGATCCTCAGGGGAGACGGAGGATATGTAATGAAATCACGGAGCATGAAATATGCATTGCTACATATCGACAGTGAAACCGCCCACAGATCCTGCTGCTGCTACGCTCACAGCAACATTCACAGTGTGAACCGGAGCAGCACCTTTCCACGTTTTACCAGGAATCTACGGCTAGAAGAAGAAACAGAAACGACCAATTTCTATCAAAATCGGTGCCAAACGTTTGTGCAGCAAAGATTTTTATTTGTGCTGCTATCATTTAAAAGATATAAAATCAAACAAAGCTGATGTCAACCAACATTTGTGTTAATTTGCGCTGCAAACTAGCGCAAATTTTCTTACTGCTTTTACTTTGAAGGTATTGATGAAAGTTTTGTGCTGCAACAATTTTTGTTTTTACTGCTTTTGCTATTAATTAAAGCTTAAAAGTCAAAAGGTCAACCAGACCTTTTACCAAATCAAACGAAATCAGTGTCAAACATCAAAAACATTCGTTTCTACGGCTATAATTTTAATGATATCAACTCCGCTACGTTTGTGCTGCAAAAATTTCTGTTTGTGCTGCTTTTGCTTTGATGAAAAAAAAGTTTAAAAGTCAAAAGGTCAACCAGCCCCCCTGTACAATATAACAAATTGGTTTGTGCAGCAACATTTTTTGTTTGTGCCGCTATAATTTTAAAGATATCAACTCTACTATGTTTGTGCTGCAAATTATTTTGTTTGTGCTGCTTTTGCTTTGAAGATCTGGATGGAAGTTTAAAGGTCAGAAGATCAACAAGTCCCCCATGTCACACAAATCTAACGAAATTGGTGTCAAGCGTTTGTGCTGCAAAGATTTTGTTTGTGCCGCTATCATTTTGAAGATATTAGTAAAGAAAGTTTCCAGACGTCATCGGATGTCAACCAAACCTCCATTAGTTTCATTAACATCTTCAAAACAAAAGCAGCACAAATGGACATTTTTGCAGCACAAAAGCAGCTTAGTTGTTTGACACCAATTATGGCTGGTTGACATTTTATGACCTCTGGAAACATTTATTAACATCTTTACAAACGGACATTTTGGTTGTACAAACTTTTGACATCAATTTCATTTGATTTAAGGAAGGCTGACCTTTTGACCTTTAAACTTTTAGTAATATCTCCAAAGCAAAAGCAGCAGAAATGGACATTTCATCAGCACAAACATTTGACAACAGTTTTATTTGGTTTGAGGAAAATTCACTCTGGTAGGGAAATGTTGGATCTGGTGACAAACAGACTGGAAAATTCTGCTCTGGACTTTTTGGCATCACTTCCTGGATTTCAGCTGTTAAAAATGGCTGTCAGATCCAAATGTTTATGTCCCACATTTGTTCTCTGAAAGTGTGTTTTAAATGCAGAAAAAAAGATTAGGATTTAAAGATAAAAGGTGAATAAAGGTTGGTGCTTCTAGGTTGAGCTAATAGTTAGGATCACTTTGCTTTACTGAGATAAAATAGATTCTACATTCCTGACTTACTGCTGCACATCTTTTCACACTACGTTTAAAAAAATACTAATTTTGTTTACACACACACTACTTTGAGCCTTTCAAAGATTCCTTGGCCTCTAAATAAAAGTTAGTTTGCTACTCTGTGTTGAGTAAACCAGCAGAAATCATGCAGCAGATAGAAGTGTGGGCCAGAGGGCGACTCTGGTCCAAACACTTTGCTGATTTTAGTTCTGCTTCAGCGACCCGCCTCGTCCTCCAGGCGGCTTTGTTTGTCTTTTTTAGAGCTGCTGAGTTTTTTTTTGTTTTTTTTTTATACTTTTGTTTGGCCTAAAAAAAAAATAATGTTTAGATAACCAAACGGTTCGGTAACAGAGAGGTAAGAAGGAGAGTCAGAACACGAATCGAGAAACAACACTGACTCAACGGCGAAGTGTGAATAAATACATCAGAACGGATCAAACTAACGACGATTAAAACAAAACAAAAAGGTAAATCTGGAAATTATAAAGCAGTTCTTTGGGATTGAAAGAAAACTGAAGCAGCAGAATCATCACTGTGAAAATGAATGAATCATTTGAACAAACAACCAGCAGGTAGCGCCAAACTGTTGCTATGGCAACCAGTTAGCTCCCTAACCAAGGACAATGGATGGATGGATGGATGGATGAACAAATTGTTGTATGAAAAAGTGGTTGGATGAACAGATGGATGATTGGCCGGCTGCGCCTGTGGCTGATTGGCCGTCTGCGCCTGCGGCTGATTGGCCGGCTGCGCCTGCGTCTGATTGGCCGGCTGCCTCTGTGACTCACGCTGTACAGGATGTCCACCCAGCCCTCCATGGTGATGCACTGGAACACGGTCAGCACGGCGAACAGGATGTTGTCGAAGTTGGTGATGCCGAAGTTGGGCCCGGTCCAGTACTCCTGGCACACGGTGCCGTTGGGACAGGTTCTGGCCGGCAACTCTGACCCACACGGCCAGTCCACCACTCTCTCAGCTGAACGAAAGAAACAAAGACGGAAATACAGCCAGAGTGAGTCCAACACTCCGAAACACGGAAACACGTCAGAAACATTTAAGCCAAACTGAGACGACAGTTTGGACCAAAATGAAGACGATTCTTTCCTCCATTTTGGTTCGGCTGTGAGACTTGAACCTCCTGGTGTGTCTGCGAAGCGGTTATTCATCCAGGAGTCAAAACAGAATTAGCTGCAATAATTATAGTCTGAATTTTTCTGACATACTTGAGAAAACTGAGGGCTTCAGAGGTATTTTTGTTTGCTGGATATCAAATTAAAGAACAGGTTAAGTCAACTTTGAAAAGCAGAAGTAGAGCCTCCAGCACAATCAACAAAAATTCAGTAAGTGGTTTCTGCATGGTAAATAAAATACTTGCCTTTTGCAGCAGTCATTGTACAGGAAATACAGCGGTAAAACCAGCGGACCAAATGTGCCAGAACTCTGCTTTGGTTGCTAGGTAACGGGCGGAATTCTGCTGGGGTTGCTAGGCAACGAGCTAAACCTGCTGATTTGTGACTTTACATTCCGGAGGTTTTTGAAACAGTTCACCAAAACACACTAACCTATTGCCAAAGAAAACATCCAGATGTTTTTTAAAGTTTTTGTGAGACCCAAACAAAAGTACAAAAATTTGAAAAATTAAGCATAATAGGTCCCTTTTAAAATTCCAAAATTCCCACATAACTTTATATTTTAGTTACTCAGTACTTCAGTTGTCTTTTTAGTGTTTTTACTCAAATAAGAGTGAAAAAAATACATTTTAACTTTCTTTTTCCTTTTCCTAGAGTAAAACCACGTAGGACTATTTAATGTTCTGACCTCCCGGCTTGAAGCAGGACTGGTGGAACTTCCCCATGTAGAACTCGACCCCGATGATGGCGAACATGACGATGGCGAAGAACAGCAGCAGGCCGATCTGCAGCAGAGGAACCATGGCCTTCATGATGGACTTCAGCACAACCTGGAGGCCTTCGCAGGAGAGCCAGGGGTTAGAGGTCAGCACCACAGGGGGCATGTGTGTGTGTGGTGGACTTACTGGGAATCCCGGACACCAGTTTGAGGGGCCTCAGCACTCTGACGGCGCGCAGCGTTCGCAGGTCGAAGTCTGAACCGACGGTGGCGAGGATCCTGACGACACAAAGAACAAGATGGCCGACATAATTCAGAACCAGTACGACCCGATACGACCTTTAACCTTCTGGACAGGATGAACAGGAAGAACATGGTCAGCAATAATACGAGCTTTAACTTTCCAATACAGTCAAATGGACTGAACTTATATAGCGCTTTATCCGATCATTTTTGACCACTCAAAGCGCTTTACACTAGAGCCATTCACCCATTCGCTCTCATACACCGATATGCAGATCGGTAGGCAATTTGGGGTTAAGTGCCTTGCCCAAGGGCACATCGACATGGGGCAGGAGGAAGCTGGA
>CAEGAE010090012.1:0-23735 GCA_903067095.1 Girardinus metallicus | reverse complement strand
TTTTAATCGGTGCGTTTTGCATCCAGTGAAAACAAACATGTTAACAAATAAACTGGACAGTTTGCTGTAAGTTTAGTGATATTTCCACAGTTGCGGTCTTGAAATAAAATCCCCTCAGCGCCCGAGACCGAGACCATGAAAAAAATTCTACAACACTGTTTTGTGCTACGCTAATTTTTATTGTCTGGTATTGCCCTCTTGGCATACAGGATCAAAAGCTAAGTGACCTTTTTAAAGATGCTATTTGACAGGGACATCTTCAGTGAGAATCAGTTGTCAGAGGTTTTCTCCTAACTTTTGTATTCATTGTGATGGCAGCAACATATCTTGTTTGTCCTCCTCTGTCTTGAAGGATCGTCTTGTTTGTTTCTTACCTGCATGTCATGGCAAGTTTACCTCTAAACTTGACATGACAAGTTTAGAGATAAACTTTCATACAATAGTAAATTAAAAACTTGTATTTGGGACAACGCTAACTAAGAAGCTGCAGCACGGTAAGCGATGTTCATCTGCAGCTCGACATGCTTGTTTCTTTTTTTTTTATTATTCTCTATTATTGTGAGCTGAAGTAATGTGACCCTGTAGGTGGCTACAGATGATAGGGCCCATTATGGAAAGGTAAATCTAATTAGGAGTCTCAACAGCCACAATGCCCTGTGTCTTTGCTGGAGGGGAAACACAGAATGTTACACCAGTGCCTTGGCTCTGTGACCCTAGCGTCACCCAATGAGCTAAATCATAGAACCAAGTTTGATTTTTATGCTGAGTTGTGGGAGGTGGGATATTGGGGTTCAAATTGATAAGATAAAAAAATTTAATTGAATGACTAAAAGTTAACATAAACATCCCTAAGATGGAAAAAGCAGTATTAGAAAAAGACTTAATGAATCCACTTCCCGTGATGAGAATCAGCAGACTGCCCTGAGTATCTGACTGAAATCATTACTAATTTCATGTGATTTCCAATAATTCTTGCATCCTGCTGGGAATGTCTAACAGGAAAGACATACAAACATGTCTGGATGTGTCCAGACCACAATCAAACTTATCTAACATGACATTTACAAAAGAACACTCTAAGAAAAGAGAAGCACAGCATGTTCAGCCTTAGGAAGTGGTGGATAGTCATCAGTGAAAAGCTAAAGTTGTTTAAGTCACAACATCCTTTTTGATGTTTTTGCAATTAGCTGGTGGAAAATTTTGAAGTGTTTTAATTAAAAGTCCCAGTTGGTGATTTTTCTTCTTCCCTTGTGTCGCCTTATCACCCGGACCTGCTGCTCTTTTTATCCATCTACAAACCTTAACTGCAAAGTCAGATGGGCAAGATAAATAGTGCAGTCTTTTGTTTACTTAAATTGGAAATCTTCAATTAACCTGCACCGTTCAGCTATAATGGAGTCACATCAATTCACATTTGAACATTATGTGAAGACTGGTAAGTGACAGCAAGTTCACAGCACACACATTAACACCCTTGGTAAAGATATGTAAATATAATTCATAGGAAAATCTTTTACTGCAGTCACAAAATCTCAAATCTGAGAACGGGAAGAAAATCAATTTAGCATTTATTTCGGATTGACATATGGGATTTTTATAATAAAAGGTTTGAAAAATACTTGATTTACCACCACTGCTTTCTTGTTTCACTGGTATGTATTTAGGGTTACAGTGGCAACGATGGTAGGAGTTCGTCCTACGAGTCTCCATGTTCCTGCTATGTCTATCTCAGTGGTTGTATCCAGGATTAAGATACTTCACCCGCCTCGCCTGCCGGTGGCTTTTCAGGGGGCCTGCTGATGCCACTGTCTTACTTCTGTCAGACTGTCACAGGGCAGATATGTGATGAATGTGTGAATGACTGGTTTAGTATAACGCGCTTTGGAGTCCATGGAATAGACGAAGCATTGTACAAATACAGGCCATTTACTTATAAAATTATAAAATCTTAGCCATTCTTCAAAATGGGAAAAACAAGAAAAATTTCTGTCAGATCATTTCAAACATAAATGTATGGGATTTGCTATACCTACTGCAACTAGAATTGCAACGTTTTGCTTTGATCAGATGAAGCAAAGTGCTCAAGTGCTTATGAGCAACTGTGGCTCTGTGGCTAGAGTAGTCATCTTGTGATCTGGAGGTTGCCCTGCGACAGACTGGCGACCTGTCCAGGGTGTATCCGCCCTCTCCCTCAGAACATAGGCGAGAGATAGGCACCAGCACCCCTCCCGACCCCACTAGGGACAAGGGTGTACAGAAAATGGATGGATATATTTATTGACATGCAAAGTTTTCCCCATTAAATAAAATTACTACCTTTTGGATATTTATGTTAAAGCTTTCTTACACATGCTCAGGCTAGTGGGAGCAACAATATGTGTTGAAGGCACTGTATGTTTGCCTGTGGTAGTGAATTTTGTGGAATCAAAAGCCTCTTGCTGGTTACGCTGGATGGTCATGTCACAGACACAGCTGTCTTCACTCTGTAGTTACCAGCCACCCTGGCACTAAAGTGATGAGGACAGTCGTCACGAGCCATTGAGCATCAGTCCCCCAGCCACTCGCCCACCCGAGGAACACTTTATGCCACCGCTGTCATTACACATGTAGACAGAAACACTGGAAGAGCACTCTGTGTGATTACTCATTCCACTTGGCAGCTGTATTTTGACACATGCAAAAACAATCACAGTCATCAACACAGACTCTGTAATAAAAGAAGCAGGAGGACACGGGGGGAACGTGGAGAATAAGAAACTACTTTTCTTGATAGTTCAAAATGAATTATATACATGTACGTTTTAAAATTTTACATCGGAAAATTTGATTTGATAACTGAGAATCACAGTGATGAAAATTTTCTAAAGATCTGTCTTACTTTTGTGTATGGTTCTTATAGTAAATACTTTGAGCTAAATTAATCTAATCTTTATTTGTGAAGTTACTTTATAGTCCTACTGAACTCCACTAAATTCATGTAAAAAAGTTGCAGCATCATATAATTTGAGATTTCTCTGTAGAGCTCTAGTCTAATCCCAATCTCAAACTCTTGCATACTTCTGTAAGCTGCATTTTTAAATACAATAAAGGGGGTTATTTCTATAAATGACACTGGAATACAAAAACACATGTAATTAAGATGAACATACAGAAAACACTGTTGACATCAAGTTAAATATATATATATATATATATTTTTTTGCCTCACTGATTTTTATTGTTTTTGATGAAAATATATAACAAATGTATTCTCTGCAGAAACCATTTAAACATCTGGTCAGGAATTAAGAAGCAGCAAAATCTACTATCACTTTTTTTATTATCTAAATATTGAGAAAATAAAATTTTGGACTTCTAAAGCAAAATAAGGGACTCGGTAGACTAATTCTGTATTTGCCTTCATAGGGACTTGATGACAGTGATCACAGGGAGTTACAATGCTTATAGTGTGTGATATGGTGGTGTTTACCCAACATTATTACCGTTAATAGGATATTTATTTGGGGTTTTTCTCCTAATCAGCTGAATGAGTGTGATGAACTTCACTAAGGTGACCAACGTTGCTCAGCAGACGGTTGAAGAAAAGAAACGTGGAGGATGATGAATAATAGCCCAGCTGGCCGTGTTAGCTGCAATTAGTCCATGTGAAGTCTGACAATTACACAGAGAAAAGCTGACACAAAGCCACAATGCTGCAGCTGAATCAATACATAATTGTAATGATTATCATCCTGGTGTCATTTGTGGACATGTCGACAATTCCAGCGAAGAAGATGGAATTGGATAAACATAGAGGCTTTAAATGGCAGAGGGCGTTGCTTTCTCAAGTGCAACATTTCTAACAAAAGGTAGCCTTGATACCTGGTGTGAACAGCAAAGAGACAACTCACAATCTATAATCTAAATGCTTCCAAAAATTTCTTGGGGCTAAACTTTGGCACAGAATCAAGTCAAGTTGAAGACTTTTCATATTATATTGTAATTATCTTTAAATTTTTCTAGAAAATCACTAGATGTATGAGCACATGTGGGATTTTCTACAAAGTGTACATTTCTTTACCTTTTAAAGAAATTTTAATTAGTGGACCATAATTGGTGTAAAACTGAAATGTATTATTTATAATATTTTTATGACACAGTCAGAAAAAACTAAAGGTTTTTGATAAGTAGCTTGTAAATTTGTCAGATACATGCTCTGCTTGTTTCTTGTTTATGTTAAAGCAATATATCCCTACTGATTATACAAAATGAGTCTTAACTGGGATTAAAACCCCTGCTTATAATGTCTACTTCTTTCTGAACTTATTTCTAAAAATACAGAATGAGAGTGAGAAGATTTAATCTATTGATAAGCAGCTTTTAGGCTGGTTTCAATCTTTCAACCAGATGTTTTCAATCTAATTTATTTAAATTTATTTGGACAAATTAGACAGAGGAAATTTGGAGAAGTCAAGAAGGAGGATCAATCTTGTCCCTTACAGTTCCTGTCTTACCTGCTCTGTTATATAAGGACTAGCATATATGAATTAAATTTCAGATATAATTTTGAGTAAGTCTATTAAAAAAATAATCTAGATAGCATAATTTCTTTTCTTGTTTTTATAAATACACAAACAGAACAATATGGGAATAAATCCTCAGCAGTTAATCATAAATTAGTATGACAAACAGTACTGCTTGTGTTTTTCTGTCTCTTATCTCCAATCTGATTTCCTCAAAATATACTCAAGCTACTAAAAAGAGATGGGTGGAAGAGAGCATAAAATTGGTAATTATTCCTATCTCTGGATAAATGTCAAGCTTCTGTCTCTTACTCTGCCTTTTATGTCATACCACTTCCACAAAAAGGTCAATATTAAGAACAAAAAAACCCTTTAAAAAGTCCTCTTATAAAGATGCTCTTACAGAAACTCTGCCTTGTAAATGTTCACACCCCCCCCTTAACTTTCTCAGGCAACAAACACAAACTTCAGAGAATTTTTTTTTGAGATTTTAAGTGAAAGACCAACACAAACTAGCACATAATTGTAACACAAAATTGACTATTTAAAAAAGTACAGCATTTATCAGTGCTATATTTTAGAATGAATACTATCACTTGTATTAATAAATATAATTTCTTTATTCATTGCCTATATTTGCTTATCAATGCAGAGTTGCAGGTGCATATTTCCAGTATTCATTGGGGAAGAGGCGGGGTCAGTTCCTCACAGGACACACAGGGAAAACAACCATGCACACAACTATGGATAATTTAATAGAGACCAATTAACCTAACAGTCAGGATTTTGGACCATGACAGGAAGCTGGAGTACCCAGAGAGAAGCCAAGCATGCAGAAGAAGAACATGCAAACTCCATGTAGAAAAACAACAGCTTTCTCCACAATGCAGCCCCTGATATGATTGTATATTACAATGATTCATATGATATTTTTGTAATATTGCGTAATAATAGAACAACAAAGCCTTCATATGTTCAATGAAAGCATTTTGGAAGTTATTTTTCATAAAACAGTGAAAAACAGCATTATGAAGATGATAAAAGGCAGTAAATGGATCATTAAGTTGCAGAAAACTGTTTTTCAGCAGAAACAGAGGAGCTGGTCAGAGCTGAAGCTAAGTATTGAGACATTACAAAGAGAAAAAAAAAAAAAACTTCTTCAAACTGCTAAAGTGCCAAAATACTTGAGACTGGGCTGCTGGGTCAGTTTCCTGACAGACAATTTTTAGGCATAGCATTTCCATGTGTTACAGTTCAGACTGAAATAGCATTGAGAGTCTGTGGCACGACTTAAAAATTGTTGTTCATGTTCTCTCATTATGTAATCTGACTGAGCCTAAGCTATTATGCAAAGTATGGTGGGCAACAAAAGAAGCAATTTTTAGATGTTTAGAAGTTTATGTTTGTAACAAAACAAGTGTAAAGGTCTGAGTACTTTCCCAAAGCACTGTAGCTCCTATGACTGTCTAGCATTTTCTTTATCTTGAGGTTATTAATCCTATCCTCCAACATAAGATGAAGCCGCATTTTTGTCAACCTCTTGGGGTTACGCCGGTGCTCTTTAGCATTTTCAGCCAGAGCGTTCAGGTTTAGGTAAGAGTCACACAGGATCTCGCTTGAGTTCTCTGCACCCTTACAAGGTCGTGATACTGCAGCTTGTGGCCAGAGGTCCACAGATAATCCCTTTACCAAATTTTGCCTGTGGGCATTGTACATCATTCGCAATCATGTTAAACCACTAAAGTCATCAGCCTAAAGCGCTGCAAATTCGATGTGTAATGTGGTTGTTGCTGAGGTAAGATACTGGCAGAGTACCTGCAAGGGGAAAAAAACAACATGTTGTTCTCTTGCCTGTTTGGAGCAGGTGTGAGGTCTTTTTTTTTTTCTATCTGTGATCAAATCTAATTTGTCAGGAGCTGTGGAGATTGGATTGAGTTGATAAAGTGACTTAATTTTCTACAGTTGACTTTTCTTTCATCTAACCTTTAAAATAAAGCCCTGAGGTCAAAGCTTTGATTTTTGTTTAAAGATAATACAATGTTCCCAATTAATGGGTGTAGAATATATTTTGTTCATTATTTATAGAATGAACACTGAATTGTTGTAAAATCATGACTATGGCTTATATAAAAACTAATTATTTTACACTAAATTATGAGAACACCTATAACAGAAAAACGTCCTACTTCAAACCTAGATACTGCGCCTGTATAGGGTTAAAACGGTTATATATGGACAGATCCAAGCGAGACTGAGTCTGACTCAGTGCACTGATTGATTCGAGTGAGATTAGCGCGTTTGACGTCAGAAACTGCAAACAAATGATGCTATAAAAAGAGTAAACCTGTCTGCTAAAAAAAATGTGAAAGATCTCCCAGCACAGAGAGCCGCAAACACACTTTCACCTCTGCTACAGCTGACCGTCGATCTTAAAGCCTGAAGATGCCTCTTTCTAGCAGCTCCACGTCCTCCACCAAGAGCATCCGCAGAGCCGCGTCCGAGCTGGAGAGGTCGGATTCCATCACGGTAAGAAAAAAGAAAAGAAAAAAAAAAGAAGTTATAAGCATCAAGTTTGCTCGTGTCGGTGTATTTATGCTTTTAGCAAGTTGTCAAAATTCGGACCACTAAATTTGGATACGTCTAGAACAAAGCGCAAAACCAAATTTACGCAACGCCATGCGGTGCTGACAGCGCGTAAGGGGTTTTGTTTAAGTAATTAAAAGCGCCCCTCAGTCCTGCCCCAAAGAGTGCTAAAATATATACTGTGGTATAGTTATGTTTTAGGGTTTACCTCAAATGCATTGCTGTCCCAATGCGCATTTGGAGATGTAAAGCGCTCCCGTCCAACACCCAAAGACAAGTCCAAAAAGTAAGAATAGACTAACAGTTGCCTTTATCTGATGCTGTGTGTCTGTGTTTCCTGCCTGGGAGATGAAATGACATAACGCAGGAGGGATGTTTTTGCTCCTCCAACAGTCTCAGAGGTTCATCGGAAGACGGCAGAGTTTGATCGAGGACGCGCGGAAAGAGAGAGAAGCTGCCGCGGCAGCAGCGGAAGCAGCGGAGGCCGCCGAGCAGATCGTGTTTGAGGAGGAGGACGGGAAAGCGCTGCTGAACATCTTCTTCACTTTGAGGAACTCGAAAGCACCTGCGCTGTCCAAGACACTCAAAGTCTTCGAGGTACGAGGCAGATTAATTTGAGACTTGAAAACGGGACTCAATGTAACGTGTGACTTTGTTAGTTTGAGTTGAATAAAAGTTCAAATGTAATTTAGATATTAGCCAAGGCTCTTATTTGAACGATGCGTGTTAAAACCTTCCACGCCATTTCAGACTCGCATCAAGGTTTTTCATGTTAAAAAAAAAAAAAACAAACAAAAGAAAACTTCAATTTCAACCAGAAATAAAATCTGTTTAAATCTGAAATCTATACAAATTTAACCATTTATATATGCAACAGTTAAATCTGAAATGTATATAAGCTTTGAAATACAAGTTTCCTAAAACAAATCTTGAACACCAAACATGTATTTTTCTCTCCAGATTTTAACAGTTTATACAGGGTACTGTGATGAGTCTGAAAGCCGGCTTTCACTGCGCACCGGGACACAGAATTATTTGCATTTATGGATCCAGTTTGTTTAATAGAGAGGAGGAATGCATGCAAAAAAAAAATAAAAAATTACAATTGTACAATGGAATTGTGGCTACTGTGGAAGAATCATGCGTCATCCACCCCTCATAAGTGTGCCGACTGTATTTCAGACGTTTGAAGCCAAAATTCACCACTTGGAAACTCGACCATCCAGAAAGTTGAGGGAGAACCTTGAGGGCCTGGAGTACTTTGTGCGCTGTGAGCTGCACCTCTCAGACGTCAGTACTCTGGTCAGCTCTATCAAGAGAAATGCAGAGGATGTCAAAACCACCAAAGAAGTCAAATGTAATCAAATATTTTTACTTCAGAGATCTGTGTAAAAATCTGCTGTTTTGCTCAAGTAAGAGCCACAAAGTATCATTAAATTTCTATGCTTTCTTTCTACTTTTCCATACCAGTTCACTGGTTCCCAAAGAAAATAGCAGATCTGGATAGATGCCATCATCTGGTCACAAAATTTGATCCAGACCTAGATGAAGATCATCCTGTAAGTAATGCATTTGCCAGGAGCAAGGGAGAGCAGGAGTACAGACCACAGTACTAGGGGCTGTTATGACTTTGTGCCATTATGTCACAATGCAGACAGTCTGACCAGTGTTTGATATATTTGATTTGACCAGGGATACAGAGACCCTGCCTACAGACAGAGAAGAAAACTGATCGGGGACATTGCTTTCACATACAGACAGTGAGAAAAAGCAGTTTAACTTCACAGACAGAGATGAGCAGAAATACTTTGAGATTTTCTGACAAATGTGTATATATATATAGATCTATCTATCTGTGTCCGCAGTGGGCAACCAATTCCCAGAGTGGAGTACACAGAAGAGGAGATTGGCACATGGTAAGAACTTACAAAGCAAAAATGGTTGAAGTTACAAATATTGTTTTTTTTTCCCCCACGTTCACTCTTCCACAGAGTAAATTCAGTCTTGCTTCTAATAAGTTAAAGCTTTGACTGTGGCAGTTGTTGACATGTGTAACATGGCGTTTGGGGCACCAAGAGGTGAAAAATCAACCAAATAAAACAAACAAAAAAAAAAAAAAAAAAAAAAACTTACTACGGACAGGCAGGAGCGTCTTGGCAGGAGGACAACCGGGAACGAGTGAGTCTGGATATCTTCAAACAGGAAATAGAGAGGTGTCAATTCGTTAAAACTCGGAGGACCGGTAACCTATAAACACGAAGGAGACAAAATGAATTCAGTTCAGGAATTCGGACAATAAAACATCGATTAGACGTGGAAGACTTGCTAATATCAAACTGAGGCTAATCGTTAGGCGCTGAATGTTCCTTCTGAACAACGACAGACCAGATGAAGATGATTCTTCACAGGTGTGCTAGCAGCACCCGGCTTCTGAGCCCCCTGCAGAGATCCTCTATAGGAAGGATGTCTCACTCACACCGGCCACACAGATCGGGGTCACAACAGTAAGAGTCTCACAGTAAAGAGGGACTGGCAAGATACAGGCTGTGTTGGAGAATTTTTGCGAACTTACACCGGCAGGTGGCAGTGATAGGCGTGACTCAGTGGAATGTAATGAAACAACTAATCCTAAACTTGGCCCCAGGCTGTGGAAAGAAACTTGTTCTTGAATAGCTGTAGATACTCCTATTCATAAAAGGATTTAACACAGTGCCAAAGATAATAAAAATATGAAGGAAACATGAGTCTGATCAAGTCAGATGTAAATTCAGTATCAGTCTTTTAACTAGTTTGACCACATTTCAGTCCTCAGTTAGCATCCTCACTTTTAAAGCAAAGAAACTTTAGGAAACTGAGGTTTCACTTTGTTTTATTTCATTTAGGCGTCAAGTCTATTCGACCCTTAGAGACTTGTACATCACCCACGCCTGCAAAGAACACCTCGAGGCCTTTCGTCTGCTGGAGAAGCACTGCGGCTACAGTCCAGACAACATTCCCCAGTTGGAAGACGTGTCACGCTTCCTTAAAGGTATCATCTGAATGTAATCTATGAAAGGAATGAAACCTAAGCACAGATGTTGTGTGATTCCACAGTCTTGGTGCGTTTATAAAATGTTTTGAACTGACGCAGAACACACAGGGTTTCAGCTGCGTCCGGTGGCAGGCCTGCTCTCAGCCAGAGACTTTCTGGCAAGTCTGGCATATCGCGTGTTCCAGTGCACCCAGTACATCCGACATGCCTCTTCCCCTAATCACTCCCCAGAACCGTGAGTATTAATGTGATTCTATTGAGGCATAAAGTTAAAACTAGCTGTATATACTATGTAAAATTCACACAGTACCTTTATTTTCCTACTGTCTGATATTAAAGACTATTACTTCCTTTTTATGTTGGTTAGGATTACCAAATGTAATTGCCAAATGCCAAAATTATAATTGTTTTCAGACAATTCTTTATTACTTTGTTTAAATTTAGAAGTTGGTATATACTAAAATAACTATGCTCTGAACAGCTTTAGGAAAGCCCAACTGATTATGTTTATGACAAGTCCTTCCTACATGGACCTGAAAAGTCTCTGAGGAAGGAAAAAGCCATTCTCCAAAAGCAACATAAAAAGCCACATCCATCTTGCAAATGCACATTTTGGTAAAAACGTCTTTGGAGTCATGTTCCATGGTTGGATGAGACTAAAACTGAAGGTTGACCACAGTGGCCTATATTTGGAATAAAATTGAGAAGCTTGTATGACTGAGAACACCGACCACAAATGTGAAGTATGATGGTGGCAGTATAATGTTGTGTAGGTGTTTTACTGCAGGGGAAACTTGTGCCCTTCGCAAATGGGTTGACATCATGGAGAATGAACATTATGTGGGAAATATTGCAGCAGCTTCTCCAGACATCAGCCAGGAAGTTAAAGCTTGCAACAAGTGGGTCAAATTAGATATAAAGTGGCTTATAGACTGAACAAAGTCAATGTTTTGTTTTGATTTTAACTCCACTCTAAGATTTGTGGACAAAGCTCAAAGGATGAAAGCTCTCGAGCCATCTTGTTAACCCGACTTAGGTATACCCACTCTTTCCATTCTTTCCTGACAAATAGTCTAGATATTCCATCAAACTAATCTGAGAAGTGTCAGAGTTTTTCAAATAGTTATCTCATGAATAAGTTGTTTGTCTCTCTACTCTAAGCTGGAAACAGGATGAGGTGGACCATCCTGTTCTTGGAGAAACCAGTTTCAGCTAGTTCAGAGAGACACCTCTACTCCTTATCTTTAAGTTTCTGTTTTATGACTGACCCCCACCCCGCTTTGAATAAAACCAGGCTGCTGCAGGGGGACAAGTTGGAGTTGTCCTGAGGCACTACTTAGACTCTTCTCCCTTTGCAAAGGCTGAAGTGAAACTACTCTCTGTGTGGTTCTTTATATGTACAGGTTAAAAAACCCAACAAGAATACAAAGAAATCTCCTACAATTAAGTAAGATTTGAAAACATCTCTAAAAAATATATTATTCATTATTCTAGCATATAGCAAATAGAACATATTTTGGTAATCCTGCCTGATCTAAAACCTATAAAGTTTGGTCTGAGACAACTATTGGTTATGGGCCTTTTTATACGGTCTGAGGGGTTTATTTTTCATTGAGGTGCAGATTATGTTATAATTTCTGTGCTTTACAAAATGAATGTTGGATCAGCAAATGATACAACAGTAAACACAAAATGCAAAGTGTAGAACTGCCATTTTCACACCAAATAAGTCAGTTAAAATTATTTAGCTGAGTTAATTTTTATTAAAGTTCACAAAATTATTTGTGAAGGAATAAATGAGAACTTCCTTTTGCTTCTACAGTTTTCCTACTTCTTTGATAGTAAATTACATTTTTGTTTTGTTTTCTGTCTAACTCTATTGTTTTTGCCACTACATGGAGTCACCAGCATTCAGTGAAAGTAATCTAGGTATGTTTCCTCAGATTTTTCTTTGCATGTTCAAAGTTGAGTTTGTCTTTATTTTCAGGGACTGTGTCCATGAACTCCTGGGCCATGTCCCCATGTTGGCTGATCGCACTTTTGCCCAGTTTTCACAGGTTAGAGTCCAACGGCTTTCAGATTATTTTCTACAGTTTGGAGCTTTAATGTTTCATGAAGTTTTTTGGTTTTGTTCTGCAGAACCTTGGTCTGGCATCACTAGGGGCATCAGATGAAGACATAGAGAAACTATCTACAGTAAGACTCTTGTTCTGACTGCAACAAAATCACTTAAAAGACTGTATTTAAGCTATAATGTTACAACTTATTCATGAGATAACATTTGCAGTTAAATTTGTTAATATTAACACTATTCTTTGTTGTTTCTCTCACCAGCTGTACTGGTTTACAGTCGAATATGGTCTCTGTAAGCAAAACGGTGAGGTTAAGGCTTATGGGGCTGGGCTGCTTTCTTCCTATGGAGAACTTGTGGTACGTTCCAGCATATTTGTCTTTCTTTAAAAACAAGAAAACACAAAGCCGAGTGAGCTCTCATGTAACTCCTTTTCCCCGTCACCTCCTTTCAGCATTCTCTCTCTGATGAACCCGAGGTGCGGGAGTTTGATCCAGAGGCTGCAGCGTTGCAGCCCTATCAAGACCAGAACTACCAGCCAGTCTACTTTGTTTCAGAGAGCTTTCCAGATGCCAAGGAGAAGTTCAGGTACTTAGTTCTTTATTGAATTATACAGATATATAGGATCATATGAAAGAAGAAGAAAGAAACAGAGAAGAAAAAGAACGAGGTTGCGTGAGGACAAGGTCAGAGAACAGCCAGCCAAGCCCGAGGCCACAAACTTTTGTAGGTCAGCCATAGCAGCCAGAAGACAGCTGTTACTAATATAGCCTTTCTTACCAAGGCAAAACTCTGCAGTTTTATTTGGCAAACAGATAATGTTGTTCTGCAAAACAAGTAGCTTTAGTGAGTGTTTTGACAGTCTTTAGTCTCCAGTGGGATACAGCAAATGACATAAGAACCAGGTGACGAGATGAGAAGATAGTCAGCGTAGACATGTTTGGAAAAACAAAGCAAGTAGGACAAAGGATGGTTTTTATCTACTTTGTAGGGCAATGTTTTCTTATTCTTTTAAAAAGTGCTTTCATGCATTGATATCTCACTTGATACTCTCACAAATCTTTACCAGAACATATGTAGCAGGTATCAAGCGTCCCTTCTCGGTGAGGTACGATCCGTACACATGCAGCGTCGAGGTCCTGGACAATCCTCTGAAGATCCAAGGCGGTCTGGAGGGTGTGAAAGATGAGATCAAGGTGCTGACCGATGCCCTCGCCATTTTGTCATGACGGCCTTTGTCAGTTGTTTGCTTTCTCTACGCTGAGCTCTGCAGTGTGACGAGACTAACGTGCGTATCTTTATGTGCTGTAAATCCAGTATGATGTTGAGTTGTTGCAGTTTGTGTGTGTAGGGAAAGGGCCACCGATGTTGGCCACTTCCCCGAGTGTGAAAGCATTTGTGGAATGATGTACTGTGGCTCTACTTGTCTGGAAAAATTCATGCTTTAATATGTAAAAGTGTTCACATGTACTAACACCGGAGCCACAATCAATGAGAGTTGTATTTCTGAATGTATTCAAAGAAAATGAAATAAATAATATAAATTATTTTAAAATCAAAGAAATGTAGCAGTTTAGTGGAGATTGTATTCCAATGTGTATATTTTAGTCCTTTGTTTTACCAAAAAAAAATATATTTAAATATATTGTAAGTGCTTCTTAAATGATTTATTTTTCTGCATTGAATAGGTGTTTTCACATTAATTTATGTCATATTATCTGTGCTGTATTTGCCTCATTTGGTTTTACATGTATGATGAAAAAAAGTAAAAAAAGGTACATCCAATAACAATTGCAAATAAACATTGTTAACTAACTGTTGTTAGTTTACTTGGGTTTTGCACTGTGTAAATTGTCAAAAAAAAATAATTTAAATAAATAAAATAAGACGTTCTCATCTATAAGCCACAAGAGGGAGCACTCCTACAGGTTGAAGATGTCTGATTGTAAAGTTTAAACGTTTTACTATGGAGATTATCTGATGAAACAAAAATCTTGTTCATTCATTCGGGCAAAACCCAGTTTTTCCAAAACTAATACTTTGTATAATGGTTTCCTTTTTCTATATATGTCTGCACATACACCATAAAACAAACTGTTAGAATTGAATTGCTTTTACATCAGATTTTAATAAATATTCAAGTGTTCTCGATAAGTGTAATGGCTGAAGACAAATTAATTACTTACATTCTAATTATTTGTCTAAGTGCTCAATTGATTACATTGTAGCTGAAAAAGTTAAGAGTGGATAAACACTTAAATACTTTCCTAAATACAGAAACTAAATAAAGGTCTTGAAATTACATTCTTAATTTTTATTAAACAAATTTATACAGGTACAGGTATGGCTCAATAAATTAAGTTGAAAAACAGAAAATTAATTTATTGAATTTTAAGGATGGTTAAGCCAAAAAATGCCCATCCTAAAGAGGTTGACTGATCACAGACTGGCGTATTCAAACAATTAAATGGAAAACTGAGTGGCAGGAAAAAGTGAGGTAGAGTGTTTTACATATATATATATTTGAGAACTTGAACTTCAGGCTTTCTGCATCTGTAAGCCTTAATCATCATCAAAATGACCAGAAATAAATGGTTGAAATATATCTCTCTGTCTGAAATGAATCTTTTTAAGCTGAATTACTCAAATAAGTTCCGTTTTTCATAATACTTTTGTACAATTCATGATCTTATCAGCCTTACAATTTTATGTTGGACATTATCAAATGAGAGCAGTCGACTCGAGAAACATCTTCCACAATTTTAAACAACTGTTGTAAGTTGCGGAACATCAATTAAGTATCAAGTAATTTAGTGACACTAAACATCATGCTAAGAATATAAAAATTTCAATATATTTGTTGTCAAAAATGTACTCCCCTCTAAGTGCACTGAAAGGATTGATGGATGGAGCTTTCTTGTCGGCAGCTCTTTGTGTCTGATCCTGTGACAAGACAATGCAACACTGAATTTCAAATGCACGGGCACTCAGTGGAGAGTTTTGTCCGGAAACATCACCTACTGCCCGGTCGAGAATGAGGCTGCAAATCAGACCCTGGATCAACAGATCAGCAGCATTTGCTGCTGATTTCAAGCTGCGAGACAAACAAACGGAGATTCGCGATCTGTACCAGTAGGTGTCAGTCTGACTTTGGAGATTTCTATCTATTTTTTCTGAAGAAGACACTTGCTTAGGGGACCCCCAGCCCCCCTTGTATATTCTCATTTAGAAAATGATGTGATCTCCCTTGTTATCTATAACATTTAAGATATTGTCTTTACACTAAAGCTGCTTCTGTTGATGAAAAAAAAAATCCTGGGATATTTTTTAAAGAAAACTTGACTTGTTTGCTCTCTTTGATGCCATATATCCGGATTCTGATTTTTTTTTTTTTTGACTCCCTGATGGCTGCAACTGATGGCCATTTTAGAGTCACTTCTGCATCCTGCTTCTCTGCATCAGCATCAGGTCGGTAAACCACAGTCCAATCTTCCACTTTCCACCGTCAGACCACCCTTGACTCCCCCCTATTTACTTTTATATGCACACCTGAGTCAGAAGACAGCCCGCAGACTCTGTGCACAATGATTCCACTCAATCTTAATCTTAATTACAGCAGGGCGGAGACATTGACATTTTTCTTGGAGTCGCAGGAATTACGAACTATTCTCGTTCAGTCTGCGCCCTGTGTAAACAGTGTGATTGTAGGTTACAGAGCGTAAACGCAGAAAATGCCAGTGGAAGAGTTCCAAATTTGGCGACTCTCGCTCTCTCCCTCTTGTTCTTCCCTCTTTTGCGCGTTTTTTTTTTTTTTTTTTTTTTTCCTGTAAGCACTTTTCCAACATCTCTGGGCCATTTTTTTTTTTTTTTTTTATCAAGAGGAGGAGCGAGGACGAGGATGGGTGTAAGGGGCGTGTTTTAGTATATAATAGTTCTCCCGGAGAAGTTTTGCCTGTCGCCTGGTCTTTGGGACAGCCTCTCACACATCATCTCTATTATAGCCAAACCAACTGGGAAACTAACTCACCTGCAATATCGCCTACCAAAATAACTCCCCGCGACTTTGACTACTCTGATGCCATCTGACATGGAAACCCAGCAAAGATCCGGACACCACTCACTTTGCCACACCTGCCGGAGAACGGAGAGCTGCAGGATGAAGGTAACTGGAGCACAAATAGTTTCAGATCCCCCCGTTTGAGCCGTGAGAGGGCTCAGGCTATGGGAAGAGTGGATATTTGTTACGAATGCTGGGGTAGGGGGCGGGGGGGGGCACATAGATGCTTAATGGCATCAGTTTTCTGCATTTTGAGCAAGCGGGATTTCTTGATTTGCATGCAGCAACAGAAAGTTCAGGATGCACAAACTACAAAGAGAGCATGGGGTTTTATACCACGACATAAAAAAAAAAAAAAAAAAAAAAAGCCAAGAAACGAAAGCTTTGGTTTTAATCTCCCCTGACCTGGATGGTGCGCCGTTCTCCGGACAAGGGCGCAAGAACAGCTGGTCGCCTTGCCAGCAGACAGGGGGCGGTAGGTCTAAGGGTCATTGAGCTCACTCCGGGGTGAGCAAGGGGAAATTATATGCTGAGTCTGACTTTTTAGAGTAGTTAACTATCGAGCAGCCGGCCTTGCAACTTTCTGGGATGGAGGGGAAGGGGGGCCGGGGGGAGTTGTGTAAGAGAGTGAAAGCTTAGAGATACTGGCGACATTGTTTTTTCCTTTAGAATAAGCACTTCTTCCAGGTGCCAAACACATGACAGCAGCTGATAAAAATCGGGTACTTGGTGTTTGAGTGTGCTTACTTGATTTCATTTGACTCGCAGAGCAGACTTTCTTTCCCCCCCCCCACGAGTTACTAGGTCAGTGCGTAAAACAGCTTTTAAGAGCTTAATCTCTTACATTACAAAACAAAACATCTGGCTATGATTTTAGTTTTCATATACTGTTTTTTTTTTATTATTATTACAATAACGGATCGCAAATCTGACAGTTGTCCACATCTTATGTCTTTATGCTTTAATGCGTGTGTGTGTGTGTGTGTTTTTTTTACCCCTGCAGGTCAAGAAGATGTGCTCGACCAGCCGAGCGTTGCTCTTTGCGCTGGCTCTCACGCTCTACGTTGTGGAAATGGCCTCGGCAGAGACGTTGTGTGGGGGAGAGCTGGTGGATGCGCTGCAGTTTGTCTGTGAAGACAGAGGCTTCTATTTCAGTAGGTTCTTTTTTTTTTTTCTTTCCTTTCTTCAGAGCTGTGCGAGTTCCTCCAAAAACGGCCGGCTCAAATGTTGGTTTGCCGACATTTTTTTTTTTTTAATTTAATTCCCCCCTCTCTCGCCCCTTTCCTACTCTCTCTGTTGTTTCACATCTGTTTGGATAGCTGAGACTGTCTGTGGCTGCGTGGTATGCGTGTTTGCTATTTTTCTTTCTCACGCACTGACGCCCATGCAACAAACACACAGACACACACACACACCTACACACACACACACACCCACACACGCACAGGCACGCACACACACGCAATCACACGCAAGCCCGTGCGCGCAAACAGCGTCAGAAAGAGAGAGAGAGAAGGAGAGAGGGAGAGAGAGAGATTGCAGCCAGCTGTGCCTCTCCAGGTCTGCTCTGCTGAGTCTGCTCGTACAGCCTGCACCTCTCATTGCATATGAAAGGGCCGGGCGGGCGAGCTGCGGAGGAACATACACGACCCCGGCGACACAATGGGCTGCTTGTTTATCAGTAAAGTAATAGCACCCCAAGAGGCATTACCAGTCACCTCAGCACCACTATTCCCAGGCCAGGAGACCACACTGATGAGCTGCGATGAGAGAAAAATGGAGAGACACAGAGAGAGAGAGAGAGAGAGAGAGAGAGAGAAAGAAAGACAGAGAGACAGAGAGACAGAGAGAGAGAGATTGTTAATGCCAGAGTACAGAAAAGATCATCAACGTGATTTTATCATTTCTGATTGTTGCTTCCATTGTATTGATGGTGGGGCTGGCTGAATGGCTTTATGAGGACCATTGCCGTTAATCCTCACCAGGATAAGCTTCTGTTTGCTCTGTCGCCAATGCATGTGATGTACATAAGTTCCCCTGAAACAAACTGGATTCATTTAGGCACGGTATGTTAACATTTGCCACATGACTGGTTTTTAGTCCTACTTGCGCTAAAATAAAATAAAATATTTGCAGTAATAATAATGTTATTTGTTGGCTATTACCAAAGTTTGGATGGGATGTTTCACAGGATGTGAATCAGACTGTAGGGTCTTAAGATTCTCTTTAGAAATCAAAGTAAAAAGCAAAAAAGAGCCTATAAACACCCTTTAACACAAAAAGCAGTTGTAAATTGACACAAATAATACACTAGTTGTTGATGTTATTTGCATTCTATTATACTTCTGTTTCACTGGCTGACTGTTTAACCTTGCATACTAAATCTTATATTTGGGATCACAAATCTCTTCTACTGATTATTTGTGTGTCAAAAGCTGGAAAACTTTGGGATCAGTCAAATGTAAACCTTTATTCTTATAGGGGCTTAATGCATACAATAAATGATGGTTTTCAAGTGCATATTTTGCCCTGTGTGGAGGAACACAAGTATAACAAGCTCATAAAGGCTGGTTGTTTAGTCAGGCTGTCTACTTAGGTATCCAGCCTGCAGTCTGCTGGTTAACATGCCCACTGCAGTTCCGAAATGGCATCCACTCTGTGTGAAACGGTGCATATTTCCAAACATCAACATTTGACATTGATTTAAGCCAGCTGACCATCAGTGTGCAGCTGTAAACAGTGTTCCGACAGAAAGTTTCGGTAGTGTTAAATCTGGCTCAGTTCAAACCTGAAGTTTGCATTGATAATGATAAAAAGTCCAGCCATGCCAAGCTGTGCAGACTCTCATTTTGGAGTCTGCAGTTTAAACTCAAGACTCATTCTGGAGTCTTGAGTTTATCCCAAAACTTTACTCAATCATTCCTGTTTCTCCCTGGATGACCAGCTCTTCCTGTATTCAAATCTAGCTGCCCTTCTTGTGAGATCTCTCCAGCTTAGTGAGGGCTGCCAGGCTTCAGACAAGGCCTTTATTGATCATGTGTAATGTTACCTTGTGCAACCCCTTCACCTATGCCAGCTAAGTGTTGCTTCTTCTTCTGTTGTGTTTTTGCCATTCTTACTTTCTGTTTATCCCCATTCATTGACAATTTGACAAAGCAGAAGTAAAATATTTGATTATTCTGAGGTATTTGTTTTTAGCACTATCTCTGATTTCTGGTTCCTGTGAACATGATGTTTACTTGAAAAGCATTCATTTTGGGATGCCCAGATATGCTTAATCAGATTATCCCTTACAACCAAAAATATTTGTTGCTGTTCGTCACAGATTGCCTTTTATCCTCTTTTCTCCAAGGTCTGCTACAATTGTTGAAGTAATCCTGCAAAAACAACCCCAATTCATTACCGCAGGCCATGTGTGTTTTTTTCAGGCCTCAACCTTACATTCCTGCTTTGTTTCTCCTCAGGTAGGCCAAACAGCAGGAATAGCAATCATCGGCGCCCCCAGAACCGTGGGATTGTAGAGGAGTGTTGTTTCCGTAGCTGTGACCTCAACCTGCTGGAGCAATACTGTGCCAAACCAGCAAAGTCCGAGAGGGACGTGTCGTCCTCCTCTATGCGGAGCATCCCCGTCATGCCCGCACTAAAGCAGGTGGGTCCAGAAGCAGCAACAACAAAAACACAAAGCCTTGTCCAGGTCTCTTATCTGCCTTTCCATCTCACCTGAAACACAGAGTACAGACTGAAATCTACACAAAAACAGGTTTATCTTGTTAAGTTCTCATTGCTAAGCAGTTGCAAAGTGCTGACCATTGTGGAAAAAATTAGCACAGTCACAGTACATTGTATTCTAGAGATCACATCGTCAATAATCTCATGGTTAAGTGCCTGAGTGCTGATCTGGAACAAAAACAGCATGTTATGATTTTCAAAGAACAGCAAGCTGTCTAAAAATATTCTAATCCAAAAACACCTATTATGGCTCGAAGAGCTTTATTGGAATATACTTGAAACGTGGAATAGCTTAAAGCCTCAACTCCTGAAACATCTTCAAGGCAATCTTAAAATGCTTAGTGCTTAAGATATGCGAAAAAAAGCATAAATTATGCAGCTTTAAGATGCGAATTCTCTCTTTGACGGGAACCAAAACCAGGCTGGTGGGGAATTAGTTTGGACATGTCTCCAGTTTGTCTCAGTGGGGAGAGTTGATGGGTACAGCCTGCTCCGAGGGCCAGCTGTTCTTGGAGCTATTGAGCAGCTCTGTAGTGAATGGGGAGGGGCGGTAAACACTCTTCAAGTGGCAGGACCAAAACAAGCTATTCACATGGAGCGCTGGCTACTCACGCATAAATCCCAGCTAGCTCAGCTGCCAGGGCTCCCACTTGTCTCAATCTCTGGTGCTCACAACAACACCTACAACTGTTTATCAGCATTAGCATAGATGTTCTAAAATGAGCTTCCTTTGTTTGAGTGATAGCATGCAGCTAATATGTATATGAGGGAGAGTGACCGCCTTTCCTTTGTTACCGTATGCTAAAAAGCCCAAGCACTTATTGACAGTTTCTCTCACTTGAGGAAGCCAAAACAAGGGCAGGCTGGAGGCGAGGCGAGGTTGTTTTGACGTTCAGCTCCATAAGAATGACATTTGATTTCCATTTTAGCGGTCCAAACAATGACCGAATGTTTTCGGGTAATAAACAAAGCTTTCCTCCATTGTAACAAGCACTTGAACAGTAATCTTATCTCCACTAATGAACTGACTTCCTCCTCTCCCTTTTTCCTCCTGCACGCCACAATAGGAAGCCCCAAGGACGCCGCATGTGACCGTGAAGTATTCCAAACACGAGCACAGGGTGTGGCAGAGGGAGGCGGCCCAACGGCTCCGGAGGGGTGTCCCTGCCATCCTGAGGTCCAAAAAGTTTCGGAGGCAGGCAGAAAAGATTAAAGCCAAGGAACAGGCCATCTTCCACCGGCCTCTGATCAGCCTTCCCAGCAAACTGCCCCCTGTGTTGCACACCACGGACAACTTTGTCAACCACAAGTGAGCCCGCTGCCAGCCCTTTGCACAGACAAGAGTATGAGGGTGACAAAAAAAACTAGGGGATTATAGCTTTGTCTCTGACGTCATTTCTGTGGCAGTCCTCTTTGACCTCCCCTGCCCTGTCCGGGCCCACCAGTCCCTCCCCCCTGGTCTTGTCCAGTACGTCTTGAACCCTTGGCCCTTTCCTAATGCCTCCAAACCCCCCTTCCACCTAAACCTCAGCCACCCTCCTCTGGCATACGAACATGCCTTCACAATCTTCCTGCCCCCTCTTCGCTCCCCTCCTCTTTCAGTCACCGATACAAAAGGAACAAACACAAGAGTTGAACAGAACTCTAACAATTCAGCTGAATGCAATTCAGGTGGATCCCCGAGCAAAAAGAAAAAAAAGGCAAGGGGAGGGAGAAGGAAGATGAAAGAGATCTGTGTCTGCAAGTGTCAAGAGGACACCTATCATAATGGGTTTTTTTTTTCTTTTCTTATCCTGGTGGAAGATAACTGAAAGTGAAGAACGACTTGCATGAAAGAATCCATTCCACATCATATTTTTTTAATTTTTCCTGAGGCAAAAGAAAACCTCTCTTAGTTCTTTTTTTCTCTATTAGTTTGCACCTCTACCTATAAAGGGACTTCCACACTGTAAGGAATTATTTTGCAAAATTAGATTCCTGTTCCAGCACCTTTTTTGATCACAAACAAAAAGCAGAAAAGAATCTGCAGAATTGCACATTGCCACGGATTACGTCAAAGTAAAGAAAAAAAAGGCACTATTTTTTTATGAACAATGAACATGTAGCTTAAAAAATAAATGTCATGGTGCTAGCTTTGGGAATGGACTCAAAGAAGAGGTTGAAAGCATGTTTTTGTTTTCCTTTTTTTTAATGAATATTCAACTTTCCGTTTTAAGGAAAGTGTGACTTTAAAATAAAGAGAGGAAAATAAAGGATATGGGGGAGCTCCTGGCAGTGGCGCTGTCAAAAAGGGGGGAAGAGTCACTGAGGAAAAAAAAAAACGGGCTGTGTTGGCATCTCGGCTCATGGCGAGTTCTAGTGGCTGCTCATTATTAGTTCGCCAGCATTAGCAGCATGGAGAGGTGGCCCCAGACTCAGTCCTTGATTCTCCTGTCCCTGACAACATGGAGCACAACCTTGGACACACGTGGGACACCGTGGACCCTCTGGACTATAGCTGTGAGACAGTACTTCCTGTTTGCCATGCCTCTGCAGACTGCTTCCACAGGAACTGACATGGCATGGACATAGAACAAAGTGGGATGATAATAATAATGGTTATATTTTATTTTGTCTTTTTCATATCAATGTCTCATTGAAAAAAAAAAAAAGGAAAACCCTGTTCAGTTTCTGGTACCGTGACATTCCTGTTTTTCCAAGTTAGGCATTTTAATTTTTTTTGGTTTGTTTTCATGGTTATTGTTATTATATCATTTTGCAGTTTAAAAGAAAGGCACAAAATGTTAATTCAAAGGGAAAAAAACAGCAATATTGTCAACTAACATTTTTATTTTATATCAGTAGTATTCACCTGCTTTTGCCTGAAAACAAATACTTGAAAATACAGTATATATATCTATGTATGTATAAATGCATATAAGGATATATATAGATATATATATATATAGAAATATAATTAGTTTCCAGGGATGTTATTTTCCTTTTAGTCTGAGCTGTATCTTGCATAATGAGCCGCCAAGCTTTTGTGTTTCTTTTTTTTTTGTTTGTTGAAATACAAATAAGGGCACTGTATAAAGGCATTATTTATTTTGTTATAAAATATATTTGAAAAAAATTGGTCCAAATAATATACGTAGCACTGATGCTGAACTGACAGATTTATTTTGTATGATCTCTGTTTTTCCAATTGGAGTTGTAAGGCTTTTTTGTAGATGCTTTGTACCAAAAATAATGTCATTTTCTTTTTTATTTTTTCTCATTTTGAAGTAGTTACCATAAATTAATATTTTTTTAACAGCAGCATATAGCCTGGATTGATTAAGGCGTAATGTTTCACAGAAATAGGCACATATACTCTTAAATAGGACGGTCGGCATGGATTTCCAGAAGTATCAGTGTGGGAGCTTCTTCCTTTTTTTCCCTGTTTATTGGTTAATGTTGATTGTAAATCAAACCCACTATGTTTTTGAAGCCACTTTACTATTGATGACCAGGTGTAATTAAATGGGAAAGACATCCAATGATCTTGTGAGGACCGTCTTTTTAGTTTAACTTACATGTGACTCAGACAAGTCATTGTATTGATGCCCTGATGATGTCACAGTGATGAAAGCAACAAACGAGTGTGAACTAGAGGTCACTTTCTGACAAATAGAAAATCTGTCTGTCTGTCTGTCTGTCTGTCTGTCTCTATCTATCTATCTATCTATCTATCTATCTATCTATCTATCTATCTATCTATCTATCTATCTATCTATCTAT
>CAEGAE010089992.1:0-17266 GCA_903067095.1 Girardinus metallicus | reverse complement strand
TATATATATACACACACATTACTCAGTTCTATTTTTTTTTAAACATTAGTAACTGGAATTTATTTGTAGAGCTATAAATCAGAATTCATATTGTATTGAGAAATCTTTCACAATATATGATAAACGATACTATAAATCCCAACCCCAGTAAACTAAAGTAAACTGAACACAATTAGATGTTTAGAGTCCGACTCCAGAAGAAGACACGAAATTTCAGAGTCGTGAAAATAATTGCCTGTTGCCCTCCTCGCCTGTGGTGGCGCTACGCCAAGAATTACTGTAGGAAATGACACAAAAACTTCTGAAGACATGAGCACTACTTCCTTCTTCACAAAATGTAAACAGAAATGTAGCGGCATCAGATTTTAGCGGTTGTTGGATTTCTCTTTTGTCTTTGGTAGAAGACCACGAGTCACTTCTCCCGGCTGTGCTAGACTCGCACGTTTGTTTCGATTGTATTTTCCCAGAATGCCTGCACTGTAGTCCACTTCCTGCATTCAAACTGCACCAGGGTTCATTTCAACTGGACTGGGACCCAGGTTTTTTGGCAGACCAGAGGTCACTTTTCTGATCTGCACCAAAGTTTTATTGCGCACTAATACCTAAAAAACTGGATTTTCTAGACAAAGAACTAGAGTTCAGTTAAAGCAGAGCTGGTGTGAATGCACTCTAATAAACCCCCCTGAAATATCTGTCATCCCATTATGCTCTGTAGGTTTAGTTTCATCGTAGATGTGGTGGTAAAGCAGTCACCGACTTCAGCATGATGCTTCATTAAGTTTTAATGCATCAGTTTTTGATTACATGACACTCAGTGAGTGTGTGATGTGATGTTTTGTCAGATAAAGATGTGAAATGGTGCAGTGAATATGACCATCTTGCACACCAATTCCTACAGCAACCAGAAATGTGTCAGCAGGGAGGGGAAGCTTGATTAAATAAGTGTTAACAGGAAAAAGGGAAACGACAATGTTGAAACGGACGTCTCCGATGTAGCCCACAGATCCTCCTCGTCCTTATCGACTTGTTATCAGGACAGGAAGTGTGAAGTATGGTTTCCTTTATATAGACATGCAGCCTGCAGCTGGACGTATTGTCAGCTTTGTCTGAATGCTAGTTATTAGGTCACATTTTTAATCAAATCCGTTTCCTCCCACTGTGCTGTTCTACCTGGGCATTCTGACCGTCTCCCTTAGATGAGGAGAAATGTGTCCAGTTAAAGTCCAGTTGTCTTTTATTCATCTTCTACTGCTTGGCTTATTCTGAAAGCAGGCCAACGTTGAGTTTCCATTCTCAGAGTTCTGCCCTCAACTCGATTTGAAAACTAGTAATATTAAAAACTACTATCTGAACTAGAAACCAATCAGTACAAATGAACTTTTCCTGATCTCCCAAAGCTAAAGAGGCCAAATGTCCAACCAGAATTAGAACAGAAGCTCATTTAGTAAACTTGCTTGTAAATATTTGAGTCTGTACATTTGTTTTGGCTCTGGCTGCATTGAAGAAAATCCACAGTAAATCTCGTCTGTCCAGTCCTGGTTTTCAGTTTTATTATTGTTCCAACACGGGGCGGGGAGAAGACAGTTATCCTGAAGATGATTATACAAAGCTTTCCAATTCAACCAGCGTGTGTCTGTTAGTGACGTAATTTCTTCTTTCTCGCTTCTTTGCTGTAAAAGTCCTGTGATTCCTACCTCATCCCCGATAGTTTACACTTTCCCACCGCAGCTGTGTGATCAGGGCTAAGCCGCCGCCGTCACGGCTTAAGCTCCGACGAATGTGACCCCTCAGGTTCAAGCAAACACAATTTAAAAGCAGTGGTGCAATCACTGCAAACATTTCAATCCGGTAATTACCCGACGTAAATGTTACAAAAAACATGCACACTTTCCGGTGTTTGGATGTTTTTTTTTGGGGGGGGGGGTTTTCTGCTCCAGGAGAAATTTTCAAAAATGAGGTCACAATAAAATATTTAGAGTTAAGAGCGCAGGCTAAAAAGCTCCACGCTGAATATTTTAGTTCCCACCTCTCAGAATCCTACCAATTACGATAACCGCTGTTTACAGCTTTCAAGTCTGATCAACGGAAAATCCACGACGACGGGAGTTTAGATTTCAAACTAAGTTTAAAAAAAAATCTGTAAAATTCTAATGAAATTCTAATTCTAATGGATTTTAATTTAATTTACTTTATTTCTTTTTTTAAGACGTGGCTGCCTGTTTAAAAGTGTGTGTGTGTTTGAACAGGATCATGCTGGCAGACAGCGGAGTGACAATGTGTCAGTAAGGCCTCTGGACTCCACAGCGGAGCAGGTAATAAAGCTTTTCTTGTGCTTTTCCAATTACATGGTGCTAATTCCTCTGATTTAGCTACAAAGGAGCAGAATACTTTTTTCTATTTTTTTTTCTTTCTTTTCCACTCTTTCCTACCTAAAGGACCACTAGTTTGGGGGGGTGCGGTTGATCCAGTTTTACCTCATTCTGTGGTTTTAAAGACGATAATTGCTCTTTCCATTCAGGGCTGCGTGGAGCGCTGAGTTTCTCTTTACGTTTTCACTTTTTTTTATGCATCAAAAGCTTTTAATCGGGTCGGATATGAGACGACTTCTTCTTTTTTGTGTAATCGCTGAAGGCTGATTTCCGAGAGAAAAGCCTTGAATGTTTTGGTCCCCGACTCGGACAGATGGGAGATAAAAACGAAGCGTGCGGGTGAAGCTAAGCAGGGACATGAAAGGGAAACCCAGTGAAATTGTGCGCTTGTAATTGAAAGTGTTATAAATAGACTGGGGGGGAATTTATCCTGTCGAAGATCTCCACGAAGCAGACGCTCAACGACTTTTGATATGTTTTGGGTTTTTTCGTTGTGCAGACTGAGTGGGACAGCGGTGACGGGGGGGGGACTGTGTTCTACCACCACTTTAAACCGGTGTTTATCACAGCATGCCATCACTTTTGTTTTAAACCCTCGCTCTTCATGTCTGTCCTGTCTCCTCTGAGCCCAGCGTGCCTCCTCCACTCCTCTCCCCTGCCTTTTTTTTTTGTTTTTTTCCGTCCATCTCTGCCTGAGCCACAGTAGGAAACTTTTCTTACTTGTAGCGTCTCTCTTTTAACTCTACTCCCAGAATCATACCTTCTGATCTCAGTGGGAGAGGCTTAGTTTAGACGCACAGATTTGGCAGAAGGAAAAAAAAAAAAACACTCCTGGATTCACCGTCACTTTTTGATACGCAAACACTTTTATTTACTAACCGTTTTTAATTCCTCCCTGTGACTCCCTGCAGCCATAAACCTGTACATAAGGATCTCAACAGGGTCGTACGCTCCTGCTAAGAGTTCAGATTTATGTGGTGTAAAAAATTAACCATGATAAATTAAACTTAAAGGGGCAGTATTATATTTTCCAGGCACATAGTGCCATTTTATAGCACAATAAGGTAACTAAAGGAACTTAAGTCAAATATGACATTGGAATTAAACGCCTTGAAATTGGGCCTCTGTCTCTTTAAGAAACTCCTGCTTTTTCTAAAACTCCACAATTGCTCCTCTAATAACCTTTTAGCAATGTTTTTCTCAGCGTTGCTCCTATAATGAGATCAGCTGACATGCAGTTCCACCTTGTTGCTGACTAATTGTTGCTGACTAGTCTGCAGGAGCTCATGCTGTAATTATCCCACCATCATGTTTCACTAATCATATTACGTTATTTTTATTATAAAAAGGACTGTTTTTTGTTGTTTTTGTTGTTGGAAGTTTTGGTCCAAACAAGATTATGCGTCTATAAATATCCTACAAGACATTTCCATAATAATTAGTAATGCGACTCTATTCCTTCAGTCCATGACTACGGAGAACAAAGGACGTTAGTGAGGTTATAGTCAACCTCTAGTTCTGTCGACAAGTTAATACGAGCAGGAAAAATATTAGAAAACACTAAAGATGATCAAAAACGATGCTCCGACTCTGTATTCGTTTCAAGGTGTTTTGGCTCCCTCTCCACCCCGCCCCCTCGCGTTCTTATGTTTTCTACTCGTAATAATAAACCGTGTCACGATTTGATCGCGCTTGGTGTCGAACAGTGTTGAACAGCAGCGGGGGAAAGCATGCTGGGTATTTAAAACCTGCAGGCCAGTCATACAGAAGAAAACTGCATTAGGTCTCGGGCGTTTTCCTCTCAAAGAGTTGATCCAAATCTTCCTCTCGGCGGTCTGACGTGTGAAAGCCTCGCTCATGTCCCAGTTTGACTCACTGATAGCCTGCAGTGAGTCTCTTGGTGGAGTTTACTTTGAAGAACCCTGACTCCGGTCTTGCTGTTCGTCCTCCAGAGAACTGAAAATGCGTGTTGACACCATGTGGTAATTTTTAGCCAGATGATCTGATTTTGGACGTGTAAATGGCCATTTTGTAGCGTGATTGCATTTGCGGCGCAGAAAGTTGTTTCTGCTAAATTAGAAGACGGAGGACTGTGCTGTTTCTGCTCTACATGTTTGTCTAGGTGTGTGTGTTTTTTTTTTTTTTTATTATTTCTGTTTGTCACATCCACCTCAGCTTAATGATCCAGTGCTTGCTAATGTGCTTTCTGTCATGTCACTGCTTTGTCTTCTTCCTGGCTTTCAGAAGCTAGCAGCGACATGCAGTACAGATAAAACGCATCATCATCTCTCGCATTTTTCTCTCATCAACTCAAAAGTCCATTCTTTCGTAACAGAAAATGTTAGATGGCCCCATTTAGGTGTAGCACTTAGTAACAGCATTTACAGAACCATTTAATAAATTAGAATATGATTGAAAAGACCATTTATTTCAGGAACTATAGACACTTTGCATGTTATTGTTTACATCCTGAAATTTCACTCATGTGCACCACGGAGGACGAAAAGACGATTCTTTTACTTGCCATCCATAGCCACGCTGTCACGGACTCACGGGAGAACAATTGCGTTAACAAAATGAAACTAGTTGTCAGATTTCTATTTGTAAAATAAGAAAACTAAAATCAAAACAAAAACAATAAAGCCCTGGTAAAATACAGAGAGGTTTGTGGTTTGTGGTTGTGACATTAAAATGTGGACAAGTTCAACTTTTGGCATGTTTTTATGTTTTAAAACCTAACAACCATGTAGCATGTTAAAATCGTTCACTTAATCACATCTTATGAATATTACATTGCTGCAGTCGTTTTCAGTCTTTGTCAGTCTGTGTGTGCTGCTTTCCGTGTCTGCCACATAGAGAGCCGTGGCTCCCAACCCGCCGCTTCAGCACAAGTCCCAGCATTCACAGCTTCAGCCGCAGCCTAAGCCCCAGCCTCTGGCTCAGCATCAGCAGCCCTCGGCGAGCCGGAGGTCCCACCGCACGCTGCCCAAAGACCAAACCCAGCTCCTGTCACTGCAGCACGACCACAGGCAGAAGGAGAAGGAGAGGCAGCGGCAGAGGGAAGCGCCGGTGGCTCCAGTCCAGAAGTTATCAGTTTTTAGTGGCCACAAAGCTGCTGCTGCTGCTGCTGCTGCTGCTGCTGCTGCTGCTGCTGCAGGCTCACCTGGCCGCCCTGCAAACACCCAGCGCACCGCGGTAAACTCAGAACGCTTTATCATGTCTGAAACACACTTACGTTTCCTCTCTAGGTTTATAGGAACTCCGATTTCTTTTTGTGTTCTACCTTACTCACCAAAAACTCCCCTCTACTCCCGATGAATCTTAAATTCTGCAGAAAAACAGAAGGAGTAGAGAGAATTTGAATTCAAAGAGGAAGTGGTTGCTGCAGCGTCTGCGTGTGAGCCAATGGAAACAGTCAGGGCTCTGCTGTGAAGTTGATGATTTCATCTGGTCAGGATATTTTTCATGCCAGCGAACGCAGACACACACTGACTGTTTGTCTGGTGTTTCAACACGTGTTTTTTTTTTTTTTTTTACCTCCATTCTTATCGCCTCCGCAAAACCAGACAGGAACTGTTTACTGCTGAAAAGACAAAACAAAACAAGAACAAACATTTTTCAATTTTCAGAAGCATTTATCTCCAGACACCTGTTACAGGAATCAACGTTTTGCTCCCAGTGTCTTACAGGATCTTTTTTACTTTATCTGCAAAGTAGCATGGATTGGAATAAAACATTAACTTCTGACTCCTACCCACATGCTGATGTAAAAAAAATTATAAGCTAGAAATATACAGGTCTTAAAACAACACCAATAGGCCAAGTTATAAATAATCCTAACGCCCTTCATTACAGTGTCTTGCAGAAGTTTCCATCCCTTTTTTACGGTTTCACACTACAGGGCCAGACCTCATGTATTTTATGTGACACTGTGGTGAAATGGAAAGAGAAGTCAATTATTATAGTTAAAATTTTTATTTCATAAATTCAAATCTGAGATGTACAAGATGCATTATTCCCAGAGCCCTTTACTCTAACACCCCTGAATAAAATTAAATTCATTTGAAAAATTTAGGTTTACCTCAGATCCATTAATCGCAGGGGTTTTTTTTATTCTCATGGTAGGATCTGTATAGTTTGTTTTCTGTCTTGCAAAAGTTTGAGACATCGTCTTTGCATTCTGTGACTGAAGGCAGGTCTTTAATTTTGCCTTGACACGACTATTTAATCTCATGTTTATGTGGGGTTTTTTTTTGCTGGACTTGATTTTGTTTAGTTTTTTTTTCTCGAGGGACTTTCTGTCAGGCAAAGGTTTGAGCCAGAAATCTTAATTGCCTACTGTGACTTGAGATGATTGAGTCTATCGTTAACTCACTGATAAGATACCTTAGCTAGCTAGCTAGTTTTTTGCGTCTATCATGATTAAGTGCAACTTTTTCTAGTTGTACATGTCTATGGAGATGCAGGTCTTAAATTCCATTTACAGTGGTCTTAAAAAGTCTTGAATTTGACTTGGTGAAACTTGCAGAAAGCCTGAAATCATCAAGCCACATTTTGACTGACTCAGTGCACACCAGGAAAGAGAGAAGTCTTAAAGGGATTGTTGATCCGGTTTCAGATGGAGCTCCAGGAATCCCAGTTGGCCAGGGTGCTGTTGGCTGCCGGGCTTCCCAGTCAGATGCACTCCAGGCTGGGCTCTGGAAGCAACTCCAGTCCTTGTACCCCCGCCATGCAGAGAGCTCACTTCAGCCAGGTACGCACACCCACACACAAGAATTTTGTGGCTTTAAGTGAACATTTATTTGAACTAAACTTTATAAATGATCCCCCAGAATGCCAATCTCATCTCCTGCCGCGACACCCCTCACAGCAGCTCAATGTCAGACATGGCCATCTCCCCGCTGTCCCCTTTCTCCCCCGTAGCCCCGACCGACGACGTCTTCTGGGACTCCGAGGCCCCGCCTAAAGTGAGTATCATCTGCCATTGGCTCTCCAGCGGCGCAGTGGGGTTTCCTCGCCAGCAGGTCCGGCGGCCGGCTCCAGTGAGCCGTAAAACCCAACAGATGTGGGATTTGTTTTGTTCCGCCGGCCGCCACGAGAACAGGAAGTCGTCGTGTTTTGGCACGCCAGTCACAGGACGTCGCTTGCATCACACGGGCACCGTCGAATGCGCTGTGCGTCTTGTGTTCCAGTCATACAGCTATGAGGAAGTGGCGCCCACAGGATGGGTTCGGTATAACTTAGCTGCGAGCGCTCACACTGTAAAAAAACCACATCATTCACTCTTCTCCCCCCCCCAATATGTGGTTTACAAATACGGCTGCATTTAAAGTCATCAACCAAACTCTATAAGGAGATGATAAACTAATAACTGCAACAGGGAGCGCTCGGTCCGTTTGCTGTTGTGTTGCTGGACTAACGGGAGCGCATATGGAGCCGATGGAGCGTTTAATAAGTCAGTGCTCTCTCTTACAGCGTGGAGGTTGTGCAAAACCAGGAGCAGGGTTATGAAAACACTTTCTTCAGGGGGATCAGCTGCATAAAGAATCCTAAAAGTCTAAAGTGAAACAATTTAGCAGCTGAACAGTCTTCTGCTCCTGCCTTAAAGACATTCTCACCAAATCCCCACTAAAGCGTTTTGTAATCTTCAACAACAAAGAAAAGAAGTGTCGCACTAACCTGCATGTGTAGTTAGAGAGAAAGCAGAAAATACTCTGCTTGCTTTGTGTGCATTAGTGTGTGTGCGTGCTTGTGTGTGTGTAGGACACGGGCAACTTGTAAGAGGGATTATCGGTATTCCCGCAGCTCTTTTCCTGCACTGTCAGGCGTGTCTTCCTCTTTGTCAGCGTGTCATGTGACCCAGGAAGCACGCGGTCAGAAGGTCGCCTGCTGGTGGCTCGGATAGACGATTTTATTAAAATCAGAAGCTGAAAGTAGGTTGTTTTAAATAGTACATGATATAATTTGATGTATTTTACATGGCAGACCAACACAAAGTCGTTAAAAATTTCAAACTGGGAGGTATTTCAATATTGGGTTTTTTACTAATCTGAAAAATGTGGTGTGCCTTCGTTTTCAGACCTTAAAGTCAATATTTTGTAGAACCAAAACTTCAAAATCTCCGTTTACAGTTTGTTTGGGGGTTTCTTTGGTTCAGAACCAAAAAGGAGAGATTCTGAATTGAACTTCTCCTGGTAAAGGAAGGAAACCACCCAGAATATTAGTGCCAAGAATATGTTTTGTGGTTAGGCTGGTTGAGTTCGCAGTCATGTGCAGTGCTGATGTGTTTTTTTTTTTCACATATAATTTTGGTCTCACTTTACCACACGATCTTCTTCTATGTTATTTTTCTAAATAACATAAAAAAATGCAAGGCCCATGGTTTAGGATCTACATGTGCTGCAGAAATGTGTTTTTATGTTTTTCTTTTTTGTTTTTTTTGTCACTAAGCCTTAATTTAACCAGATAAAAAAAAAGAAAACAGCATTGAAATCAACACCTCTTTCTCAAGGACGACCTGCTCAAGACAGGCAGCAGCACACGCCGTGGTGGACAAAGCAGACAGACAATGATGACAAAAAAATAAAATGCAAACAATTTGACTATAAAATGCAGTTATTATGACGGCAATTCCTCAAACCGTAAACTTTCTCTACATGATATTTCTCTAACTAGTTTGGACTTTGCTTTTCTATCGTTCAGGTCCCAGAACGCACAACTTCTAAATTTTACTGCAGAGAGCTGGTGATGGGACACAAGAGGACGGCTTCGAGGTAAAGCTCCACTTTATGATTTCCTGAAACAAGATCTCTGGATAGATATTTCAATTTGGTAGCACCTATCTTCCTGTTGCTAGATTTATTGGTGTTTGTTCAATTTGACCCGCTCATTGAACATTTGCTGTCTCACTATGCTGTATTTTAAGCAACAGAAACTAATTCATGAACTCCAAAAATATAACAAAGAACAAATACTGCTTTTTTAAAGTAAAACAGCTATCAATTTAACTTGGAAGGTAATACTCTGATCTGGATTTCCTGCTCTAAAACCGAAAACCTTTGTGACTTGCTAGCTTTTGTTTTCTGTTAGCTAGCTAACTACCTTGTAAATACAACTGTTAACAGTATATTTCTCTGTATTTTATTAGTTAAAATCTGTAGTAGAGCTGCATCTATCAGGTTGGACTTAATCAGAAACATTAGCATTCAAACCAGGAGCTAATTTCTGACACTGGCAGTTTTGTTTGTACAGTTGGCAGCCATTTTGGATTTTACGTTTGGATGAAAGGAAATTTTTTTAAGTCAAACATTTAATTAAATAAAATTTCCTGGCTTGGGAATCAGATATTCTGATTTCTGGAGCACAGAATAGCTGCCAACGTTGCTTCAATGTTAGAAATAAGTCATCTTTTTGTTTTCTGAAAGCTAAATAACTTTTTTTTTTTTTTTCTGTTAGCATTAGCATTGCTCACTTGGAACAGTGATTAAAAATAACTCCCAGAAGCAGATTTACTTGTTGTTTTTGTCATTTGTTGTTAGTACATTAGTATTCCTTTAAATTACAGATGTTTTTCATGAAATAAGGGTAAAAAATGTGGCTAACTAGTCTTTCAAAAATGTAAGCTTTACCTTATACAAAATTTGCTTCAATAGCCTTTTGCAATACTGCAATATCTAATAATGAAATGAGCTCTCCACCAAGGAATGTTCACTTTTTCACCTCTTTCCATTAAATCGCCCAATTCTTTTAATTTGTAATTTTATATATTGTTTGGAAAAGGTTTTATTTCCACTCATATCCTGTGGTTATTGTCCACTTTATTAGGTACACCTAGTTTGCCCTCTGAACAGCTTTAGTTCTTTGTGGAATAGATTCGGGAGGCTGTTTTTGACAAAAACACTCAGGATTTGTTTTTGACCAATCTCTGAGTCTTTGCTTTAACAAGTGGTTATTTCAGCTACTGCTTCCTTTCACTCAACTCGGACCACTTTGCCCATTTCACTAAATATCTTTTCCTTTTCGGACCCATTCTCTGTAAACCTGAGCGATGGCTGCATGTGGAAATCACAATATAGCAGCATTTTCTGAAATACTCAGATCAGCTTGTCTGGCACCAACAACCAGGTTCAGAGTCACTCAAATCTCCCTTTGTTTGAACCTCTGTAATCCTTAAAAAAGCTTGAGTTTCAATAAGATGTTTTCAAGGTTTGGAAAGTCCTTAATTTCTGTATAAAGTAGTTGAAAGTGCTTGATATTTTATTTCTACAGCTTTGTAATAAAGTAGAAATAAACTTTTAGGAGAAAAGACATCTTAGAGAAAGTCAAGCGATTATTTATATTACGTTTAAGCATTTCATTTGAGCAGGAAGGTCATTTACCTTAACTCACACCAATTTGTTCATTAAAATGAATATTTATTATTCCTTTTGGCTCAATGACTTACTGGTCTGTGTAACTGGAAGAATAGTGGTCTTATTTTTATATGTTAAGTTTATTGAATTTTTTTGCTAAATGAGGAGTATTGTGTAAAATGCTTTACATCATTTTATAATGTTATTCCCTCATCAAAAACATACAAGCTCCTTCAGACTAGCCAGTAGCAATTAGCAAACACCTGGTGAGACTGCACATCAGCTGAGCTACTTCTCAGTGAAACTCTGGTAAAACATTTAACAGGGTTAATGGAGGAGCCATGTTGTAAAAATGTCCTGAAGGCGGAGTTTCAGAAAGAGCAGGAGTTTTTAAAGAGGCGGAGGCCCAATTTTTTAAATGAGGCCCCCATTGTTAAATTACAATGTCAAGTTTCTTTTAAGTCATATTCCATATTTATGGCATTTTTGTGACTACTGAAGGTAACATAGTTACTTGGCTGTGCTATAAAATTACAATATGTGACTGGAAAACACATAATACTGCCCCTTTAAATCAGTGTTTTGTTCTGGGACCAGACAGGTGTATTGGCGTGTGTGTGAGAGAGAGAAACGCTTCAATACAGGATTTTTAAAACACATTTTAGTTTTCCTTGTCTCTGCTCTAGCACGTAAAATACTGTGTAACCTAATTACTATTAGCTCCAGATATAATATGCATGATGTATATTTTAATTACAGTGAGTATTTAACTTCCTTTTGTTTCATTTACTTTGGACTGTATTTATTATGAGGCCATATATCACATTCCAGCTCATATCTTTGCACCCTCTCCGCCTCCCATTGAGAGCAGCTGGCCATGAGCAGATCAGATCCCTTTAGCCGGGATGATTGCTGTGAATTAGATGAAAATAACAGTGAGGAAATGGGGCCTCTGCAGTGACAGCGTGAAGGATTTGTTTTAGATTGTGACACAGATGTTGATCGTAACTTTTCTTCTCCCTCGCCCCTCTCTCCGTTTCTCTCTCCCTGGTGCGTGTCTCTGTCGCCATCTAGTGGCAGCCCGGTGTCGGTGGCAGACCGCAGCGGAAGGTCTACGTCTCAAGGAGGCTGCTCGTCCAGCAGCAACCACCCAGGTGCGTGCCGTCCACATATGCTGCTCTGTGGTGTCTTCAAATGAGAAATATGAATTTGTGGTTCTTTTTTTTTTTTTTAAAGGTAAATTAAAATAGAATTATGTCTATTGGACTAAATTGACTCTGTGTTTGTACTTGAGTAACTACTCATTCTTACGCAGTCTTAAGCAGTATGGATTTCGTAATTTTGAGTTTCCAGAGTGTTTTCCTTGTTTTATTATCTACTAAAAGACAAAAAATATATATTTCTGTAAAATAAACTGCTTTATTTGTTGAGTAGATAGCTTCTTTTACTGTTGATTTACCACAGGTTTCTAGCCCAACACATTAATGTCTTTCTTTGTTTTTGACAGTTTAAATACCGACAGAACAAAAAAGTGCAATTTTACAGCATTTTTGTTCTCTCCAATCTCTCAAATCAAAGTTTGAACCTGTGGTTCTGGTCTAGACACCAAAGCATCAGCACTTACAACTTTTGACATTTTTAACACATACACACTATTTTCTTCAGCTTTTTTTTGTCATATTTAATACATACATGTATCTTTCCTCGCTGTTTGACATTAAACCAGACCAAACTTCTCTTGTTTCAGTTCAGTTAGATTTACCAGTGCATGTGAACTTCTGGTTTCGACAAAATAATGGCTTATCATCGTACTCAAGATCAGACTCTTTCTGAGCTTTAAGCACATTCCCTGAGCATAATATCAGACTTTTGTCCGACAGCTGTGGTTGACATCTGTGTACAGCTTAGAAATGAAGCACTGTGATTGGCCGAATGTCATAGCATCCCAGCCCTAGAAAGAAAAATGTTTGTTGTTGCAAACCCCACAGAAGCCAGATCTCTGTGGAATCTGTAACCAGACACAGCAAAGCAAAGAAACAAAGCAAATATCTTGTTTTCCTCGCTTGCTGGTTCCATACTGAATGTCTTATAAATTTGCCTCCAAGTATCAGAGTTCACAAACTTCTGCACAGAGCCTGTATTTCGTGTAGGATAATCTGATCCACATTTAATACACTGCAAAAACACAAAATCTTACCAACTAATTTTAGTTTAGTTTCTTATCCAAATATGTTAATACACTTGAATTAAGGTGAAACTAACTTATAAGTGTCTTTTCAGCGAGATTTCAGAATTTGGTTTAAGTCAATAATGACTTAATATTGATGAAAAAGTACTTTCTTTCTTTGTTCTATATTTTCTATTTGCACAATAAAGTTTCTTGGGGGGAAAAAACAGAGCGAACTTGAGGAAAGGAAACGTAGATGCTGCGTAAACAGCCTTCACATATTTGGAAGTATGATCATAAATATAAACATCTAACTTCTTAACACTTAGTTGTTAAGACGGACGTCAAACTTTACTCAACTGAAAATTTTGAAAACAGCCAAGTAAGTTAGCGCTTTGGAATTGGTCTGGAAAAATTAATTGAGGGGAAGCTAAGTGCCCAAAGCATCTTCAAAGTTAGCAAAAAACGCTACTGCTCTAAACAAAAAAATGAGGTGTGTTCTCAGCTCTTTAGCAGAAGTGTGCCACACTGTTCACTTCATCTAAAACTGCTCACTGGCACTGAAAACGCCTATCTTTGAGGCATCTTCACTCAGTAACAACTTCCACAGTGTTGCTGTTAGATCCACCTGGTAGTAGCATGGTGCATTCAGTGGTTTGAAAAAACAAAACAAAACCGATTTTTCAGTTTCCTTCATTACGGTCTCTAGTCAAGCTGAACAATCCACCAGATCTGATCAACATCCGATTCTTAGTTGAACTACAGTAAATCTGGAATTTTGAAAGCTAAAATCAGTCTGTGCGTTTCAGGCCTATTCAAGCTTGAAAGTCCTCTGCTGCAGCACCGCCTGCAGCACAGGAAGACTGACGACACATCCAGTGGACATGCACAAGTAAATAGCCCCTTGTTGTTCTTAAATCTTGCTATTGTGTAGGTTTGACGTTTATAGAGAGGATTTTTTTTTTAACACTAAAGAACAAAAAACAAAATGTTGTAGTTTTATTATCATGCAACCCAAATGTAAACAGATTCTTTGCTTGTTGTAATCAGTTAGCTTGTTGTTTTAGTCATCTTTCTAGCTTCCTCTGTGTCTAATCATCTAGCTTTTTCTTGGCCATTCTGACTCGCCTGTTTTCATTCCACAAAGGGAGTAAAAGCTGCTCTGGGGCGGCGTAACAAGGCCACCGAATACTCCTCGTCCAGTGACGAGTTTGGCAGCAGCGACGATGAGGAAAGAATCAGGTGAAAGGCTGCAGGATTTGATATTTCTGAGAAGGTTTAACCGCAAGAAGTGCCATCTATGGCTTTTTTTTGGAGTACCTGAAAATAATTTGCCCTTCCTGAAAGTTGGATGATTTAATTGTGGATCATGTTTCGATTGATTCATTTAACCACTTCCTTTCACGTGGTTCTGAAATGCCTGCCTCTGTCCTTCAAGGTCCGGCCTGTCCAACGGAAAAGGGAAGTACTTCAGAGGAATCCCTGACGGCATTGTCCTGCAACCCCACCACAATCTTAACCAGGTACCTAGAAGCACAACGATGTACTACCTTTTCTAGGATTATCCAGCCTCCTGACGTTCTTCACGGTTCCACAGATGTCCCGGTTGGGTTCCGACGACACCTACCTGCTGCCGGACCTCCTGCAGAAAACCTCCAGTCCGGCGCACAACGTTCTGAGCCAGCACCGCACACGAGAACTGAACTACTCGCTTTCACCCACGGCTCCCGGATCCCCGACTCTGCAGGATCTGCATGTGAGCTCAGTCAAACTAAACCAAAAGGTGGCCCTGAAGTGCAAACCACATCAACTAATCACTGCAAATTGAAAAACTCAAAAACATATTAAGCACAACTACAAGTTAAGAACACACAGCAACATTAATAAAACTGAAGAGGTAGGTCTCAGCGGGAAATCTAAGACATCACTGATTAATGACGGAACTTTTGGTTTTAGATCCAAAGTTATGCTGGCTTTAGCACTTTGGTTGAAAATGTGTTACCAATGATGCAAATGTAGCTAACACATCCAAGAATAATTTGAATCGGGACAAAGTGCAGAGCTCAGCTTCATTCTTTTTCACAGTTTGGACAGTACATAGCACTGTGACTGTCTTTGCTTATCTAAACAGAGAGCAAATGCCAGAAAAACTGCTGGTTCTCAGGTTAAAAGTGAAATCGTCCAGTCAAGTTTCCAACTGAGACCTACCTCTTCCATTTTGCTAGTGTTGTGTTTTCTTAATTTGTAGTTTTGCTTAGTTAATGTTGTTGTGCTCTTCAATTTGTAGTTGAACTTAGTGAATTGTTGAAGTGGATTACACTTCAGGGCCACCGTATTTTCCTGACAAATTTTTATTCTATATTTTTGCCATTCATTTATCTTGGAGTAAATGGATGAATAACAGCAGTGGGAATGAAGTAATAGGCGGTACTGTTGTCTGATTCTGATAGATGTAAAAAGAACTTACTGTTAGGGGGTTTCTTTGCTATTTGAATTACACAATGCGTGGCATCACTTCCATTTATCCACCAGAGGGCGATAGTGGTGTAGTAATACCAATTCAGTAATGACAAAAGTTGTCAAAATTTTTCTGTAGTGTTATCATTGTTGAATCAATGTAACTGTATTTATCTTAACCTCAAATTATCTTAGTTCCTTTTGAAAAGAAAAGAAACTATATCAACAGAATAGGAAGCAGAAAATAACAGAATTTGCTTCTTGTCTTTAAAGCCAGTTTGTAGTTTGTATCTAACCTTTTGTTAGAGCTACTAAACAGTTCAAGAGATTCACAATATGAATGTGTTGCTGTTCTGACCAGGCTGTTAGCAGTCCATCTGGAAAAAGCACCTGCTCTTCTTCCTCTTTGTCCTTCATCGACCCAAGACTGATCCCCATATCATCCCCTCCACAGAGTCCAAGTAAGTGTTTATATGTTCCGTTGAAACCAGAAATTTATGTACTCTAAATAAAAAGATACATACAGTGTAGAAGTTTGTCTGAAGCTAAATCAGACCAAACGTCTATTGTTTTAGGTCAGGTAGAATGACCAAAATTATTTCTGTTTGCTAAATACCACAATAATATATTGAAAGAGAACATATGTCAGAGTTCTTTATTGATGTCTTCACAATCAGAAGTTTCCAGACATTTCCTCAGTGTTTGGTAGCGTTGTCTTTGACCGGTAGCACTTGGGTCAGACATCTCGGGTTTCCTTCCACAAGTTGCTCACAATAGTTTGCTGGAGTTCTGGCCCATTCCTGCTGTATCCTTTGGCTTACTGTCCATTTGGAAGTCCCATTCAGTGGTGGGCTAATGTGCTACTAGCCTTTGTTCTAGCTAACTTTGAAAACACTTAGTGCGCCAAGTTTCCCCTTAGTTAGCTTTTCCAGCTAAATTATAAAGCTTTATTCGTGTTCATATTTGTGTTGAACAAAGTTTGACATCTGTGTTGAAGTTTTGGGTTTTATATGTTCAAAATTGTTCAAATAATTAGGCGTTTATATTTCTGCTCTTATTTTAGAGTGGGTAAAGACTGTTTGTCAAATTCTTTTTTCCCTCCCTATAACTTTATTTCAACAGAAAACTGACAGGGACAAAATAAAACATGGACAATAGAGAACAAGATATAAACATCAATACAACATGTAGGAGCATTATGTGTAAAATGTCAAAATTAAATTGTTGCTTGAGGTTTGTAGCCTCTCAAGGGCATGTAAAATTTGAATCGAAGCTAGAGCTTCATCATTAGCTTCCGCTAAACACTGTGTTATCTTAGTGCTTTACCGTTAGTGAAGCTAATGTTTATGATTGGTACTTTAGGGTTAGCGCAGCTAACTATTTAGTTAGAGGAGCTCAATGCTGAACCCATTTGCACCTGAACGTTAACTTCCTGGCTGAAATCCTGAGATGTTGCGTCAATACTTCCTCATAATGTTATTTCTTCATGATGCCATCTCTTTTTTGTGAAGTGCACCAGTTCCTCCTGCAGCAAAAAATCCTGACAACATGATGCTGCCACCCCCATACTGGTGTTGCCAGGCTTACAAGCATCCACATTTTGTTCCACTTTAGTTTAATCTAAAAATAAAGATCTTTGTCCCTTTGTTGCTGATCGACCTTTCTGGCTATGTCAGTATAGGAAATGTTTTACTGTATATAATGACATTGTCTTACCAGCTTCAGCCTGCATTTCCACTTTTAAAATGTTGTCAGTTTCGTTGCAGCATTATAATGCATTACTATGTGTCGGTCTTTTCATAAAATATAACTAAAGTACAACAAGGTTATAGTTGTAACATTGTGAAAAGTCTTCAAGTGGAATGAATATATATATATATATATATGTATGTATATATATATATATATATATATATATATAT
>CAEGAE010089985.1:0-20575 GCA_903067095.1 Girardinus metallicus | reverse complement strand
TGTGGGAGGAAGCCGGAGAACCCGGAGAGAACCCACGCATGCACAGGGAGAACATGCAAACTCCGTGCAGAAAGACCCGGGGCGGGAATCGAACCCAGAACCTTCTTGCTGCAAGGCAACAGCTCTACCAACTGCGCCATGTGCAGCCCCCAATGCAAACCAATGAGGAGAATAAACCGACTGCATTTGTTTCCCCCTGTGGTACTGGCCTTTGGAAAAAAAAATCTGGTGTTTTTCCAACCTAACGTGAATATAATTTGCGTTATTGTACACATTTCGCACTATATTTTACAGATCATGCAAGAACTTATTAACTTGCGTTAGTTACGTTTGATATGGAGTTGAAATTGTGTACAGTGCTGTGGAAAAGTATTCACTCCATGATGTTTTTCGTTTTTTTCCACACAATAATAAACTATTTAACATGATGAAACAAATCTTTATCAAATACAACTTGAGATAAAAAAAAACCCTAATATTTTAAATGATTATTTATTGAGGGGTAAAAAACTGTGAAGAGAATATGTCCTTGAAGGGGCAGTTTATATAAAATCGAGGTTTTTTTTTTTAGCTTTACATCATGTTGTAATGTTACTCCTTTATCAAAAACATATCTGGAGTGTTGCCTAAGGCTCCGCCTATTTCCACAAAGCTCCTCCTTGGAGGTGGAGTCTCCAGCCAAACTTCCACCTCATAGAGCCCTTCTCAGCTCCTTTAGACTAGCGGCAGCAGCAATAAGTGAATACATGGTGGAACCGCTCATCTTCTGATCTCATGCAGGCTACTTTTCAGTGCAACACTGGTCGAAACGTTAAAAGCCTAATAGAGGGTGGTGATGTTATGACAACGCTCTAAAGGCGGAGTGTCAGAGCAGGAGCTTCTTAAAGAGACAAAGGCCCAATTTCAGGGCGTTAAATTACAAAGTCAAATTTCTTTTGGTTGATATATATATAGCATTTCTATAACAACTGAAGGTAACAAAATGACTTGATTGTGCTCTAAAATGGTACCCTGTGGATGGAAAACGCATAATACTGCCCCTATAAACCAAATAAACATGACTTCAATCAAATGTTTGTGATAACTGGTAATGCATCCTTGACTCATGGTTCTCATCACCACTGTTCTTAAGTAACTGCACTGATTTCCTGACAGTCAAATAAAAACTTTGAAAGTGCATCTAGTTTCTCCTCACCTCTGGAATAAACTGGCTGAAAACCGGAGATAGTCAGAAAATGTTGGTTCCTTTAAATCAGCACCGAAAACATCGTCTTTACTTTTTAAAGAATCTGACAACTGAATTGTATAGTCAGGACTGATTACTGTCAGACATTTGAAAAATCGATTAAACGGAACCGGTCCGACAACACAAAACAGGCTGAAAATGTTTCAAAAAGCAACACAACAATTTACGGCCTATAGAAATTTAAGAACAGATGAGAAACAAAAGTGACTGAGCTGTATCAAGAAAAATGTCCAAATATAATTTTTCAGGCTTAGGCGCTCTAATTACCCACGGCGAGATCCATTAACCACAAACACACGAAACAGTAAGCAGTGATGAGCCTTCCAAGGAGTGACTGAAATTTCTTAGAAAGCACGACTCATCCAAGATCTCACAAACCAAGAATAACATCTCATCCACTTTCTAAAGTTAAGTGTTCATGACTCAACACTGAGGAGAAAAAAAAAAAAAAAAAAAGGACTTGGCAAAAATGTCACAGATGAGAGATTCCGGTCTGAAAGCACAACTGAGCAAGAAGAACACAAAGGCCCGTCACACATCTGCCATTAAAGATCTTCAGGAACTATTAGGAAGGTGTAGTCCCAATGCATTTGGTGCAAAACTAACACGTATTTTTAAAAGAAAAAAAAAGAGCGTCGTGCCGACAGTCAAACACAGTGCGGGTAATGAGCCGGGGCCGCTTTGCTGCTTCAGGAACTGGATAACCTGCCAAATTTGATGGAATCATAAATTCTGGCTGCCTTGCCCTGAAAGAGAATATCAGGTTGTTAGCTTGTGACTTCAAACTCAAACATGGTTGTTTTCTGCAGCATGTGTACAGAGATGTAGCGAGATCTCAGGATATTAACACAACAGTATTATTTGTCAAGGAGAAGTTTGTTTTCCGAGGCACTGCCTGGTTGTTCTCAATGGGAGTTTGTCTGAAGTAAGAGCATAACATATTATTATGAGTCTGGATATATGAAAGTAACTTTTTTAACCTTGACAACCTATTACATACAGCTCTGGAAAGAATTAATAGACCACTGCAACATGATCAGTTCTCTGATTTTACTTTTAATAGGTATATGTTTGAGTAAAATGAACATCGTTCTTTTATCCTATGAACTTCTGACAACGTGTCTCTGAAACTCCAAGCAAAAATTTAGTATTTGCAGAACATGAGAAATGGTCAAAATAACGAAGATGATGCAGTGTTTTTAGACCTTAAATAATGCAAAGAAAACAAGTTCACATTCGTTTAGAAACAACATTTGGTAGTAGCAGATTTTTATTGGCCATAATTAGTTTACATTTTTTATATACATTGTCATTGACTTACTATATGTAATGTGATTTTGTATATATATTTATATTCACATTTTTATTCTGATGACTGTTCATGAAGAAAAGTAATTCTTATTTATTTATTTTTTTAAAACCCCTGTTTTAAACTTACATATTTGTTTGGCCAAATCTATTTAAAAAAAGAAAAAAAAAAAAGCAGAAAATGTGGAACATCGTCTTATATTGTTATCAAGGTATTTCAAAAATAGATACTGTGATATCACCGTCCCCTACTCATGTATGTTGTTCATACATCTCTATGTGAATAATTTTTGCTGTGTATTTTGTATTTTTATTTGTGGCTTCTGTTTACATGTGTGAAGTTGTAAGTCTGTTTCTGCAGCAGACAAACTTTTCACATCCTATCCGATCATTTGCATAGTAAGAGGCCATAATTTAGTTCTTTCTTTTCTACTAACTTGCAAGAAATTGACACTGTAAAGTTTTATGCTGAACAGTTTTTCATGCTGCTAAGTGAGGATTGCGTCACCGTCCGAGACGATCCTCTATTGAGAAATTAAATCATTCTCAGATCTTTAACAGGAAGTGGGAGTGTGTGGGGTGTTGTGTGAAGCGCGGCCTAATAAATAAAAGTAATTAGTTCCATTTATTTCTGGAGATATTCATATTTTCTACTGCATGTGCGAGAATAGTAGAAAACGGGAATGATTGCGAACTTTTAAATGTCCCTCGAGTCTTGTACGCACTGACTGAGGCAACTCTGGAGCACATTTTTAATATGAAAAATATCCCCGTGAAAATGTATATGCTCACTTTACTGTGCATGAGAAACTCACAGTTTTACGATCTATAGGCGTGTAGAAATATTAGATAATTACCTCTTCATAACCAACTGTCTATTTTCTGATTCTTTCTGATATTTTTCACACTCCAAAGAATGGAAACCATATTGTTAAAAGCGGGGCGAAAAAATATCGTCTCGCCTCAGATGGGGATATAAATACCTCTCCCGCCTCAGAGATGCTTATGTATACTTCTTTGTAATTGTTCCCTTTATTTGCGCAGCGCCAAAAGCCTTCCCCTTCGCTCTTGACTGCACAAGAAATTCAGCACAGTTCATTAGCAAGTATTTGGCAAGGGGCACTGGCTTATTTCTGGGATCCACCGAGGCTGCAACTCCGATAAAAAAAAAAAAAACAACCACTGCGACATCATTTGATAAACTAAACTGCATCATTATAACAAGAGAGACTCGTTTTATAGCATCTCCTTCATGGAGCAAGACACAGGCTTGTCTTTTTACTAATCACGCTGCCAGGGCTGCTGATTGCATTCACAATAATCAATGTGCCATCTTTAAAAGAGAGGGAGAGAGTGTGTGGGGGTGGGGTGGGCGGGGAAGCAGAAATGAATAGTGGAAATTTCCCTCATCCATGAGAGCTTCTTTTTTTAATTTTTTTATATTTTTATTTAGCACACTCACCAACAAATGATCAGATGAGAGATTTTATTTGCCAAGACATGTAATTAGATTTTTTTTTTTTTAAGCAGCAGTAAATCGGGTGTGTCCATGCTTGCCGTGGCTGCTGCCTATTGGAAAGAGATCAGGATGAAAAATCGGCCACGGGGCTGAGAAGATGCTTGTTTCAGCATGTTGTGCATGTCACCCTCTCCACCGCAGCTCCAATCAATGCTGCCTTGACAAATCTCCCCTGGAGTACGAATCATATTTTCAAGTGTTTGAAGGGCATTTGCTCGCCGTGACCCCTCGTAGTGACCCAGCTCTGCCTTGCGTTCGCAGCCGTTTCAGAGTCGATGATGATGTTGCATGCTATGGTTAGCATGCAACATCATCATTCATGCTGCTAAGTGAGGTTCATTTGGAGGTGAGTTATTTCTGAAATGACTGGTCTTGAAATTATAGGCCTGTTTTTTTAGCTATTTTTTTTTTTAAACAAACAGAACTCAACGAAAGCCCAAAATATGCCTTTGCGTCTCCTCGTGTTTACTATATTTTGACGTCTTCTGCAGACACGAATGCACCTGAAGTCCAAGCTCATAAGTGAATATTACAAACTCTACCGACACGCGTTGATCAGACAGTCCTGCGGAATAGTTTAAACGCTCAAATCTTTTTGACTCATGTTGCCTTTTGGCACTCGAGTTCAACAATCATTAGATCAAAGCAAACATGAAGGGACTTTGGCGAATTTCAGCCTTTTTAAATCTGTTCACGTTCGCTTGGTAGCAAAAAGCACATCAGCATGTTATCCGGCACACTGTCTGGGGAAAAAAAAAGTCAAACTTGCAATTACCCAAGTGCTGGATACGAGCGTTAACAGTTGGGGACGTTTCAGGACCATATGTGATTCAGCGGTTCTGACAAAACTGGAGATTGATGGAGCAAAACTGACTGTACTGCATCTGTGTTAACGTCAGGCTTGTTATCAACAAAGTAAGTTTATCTTTGTGAGTTGCTTTCTTCATGTTGCTATTCCACAGCAATTGCTCACTGATGCTAGCTAGATTGGAAGTTTTGTTTGTGCAGCCGTTTAGGCCAGTATTAAATGTAAGCGAAACAACAGATTTTCAACAAAATTAAACAGTATTGGTAAAAAAAAGCCAAAAGTACCTTGCAAAAATTCCACTTCACCTTTTCCCATCATGTTACAGGCAGCTTTATGTCGTGTTGTAATGTTATTCCCCTCCCTCTGCGCTTTCCCCACTCAGCTCCCCCAGACTAGCAGCAGCAATTAGCACCGACCTAGAAACTGTTGAAAACAGCATAATAAAAAGCACTGTTGTGATGATGTGGAGGAGGAGCTTCTTAAAGAAACAGAGGGCCAATTTCCAGGCATCAAATAACAAAGTCACATTTATTTTAATAACAAACTTTATTTAGAAAGTGGCAATGCACATCTCAAAGATAAATGTCACCATTTGATACAATGTACAAGATTGTAGCAGTCCCTTGACAGGTTACAAAAATGGATATACAACGCAGTAATGACATACAACTTAAAATATAATGCTACAAATTGCTTTCCAATCACAGTACACAAACACATAATCTCTGGCACAGAGATTATTATAATTTCATAATATTTTCAAGCCAGATTCGAAAACTCCGAGAGCTGCAGCTCCTTTTAAGTTATGTTTAATATATACAGCATTTTTTTATACCAACTGAAGGTAAAATAGTTACTGGACTGTGCTATATAATGGCACTGGAAAAATATGATATACCACCCCGTTTAAATGAACGATGGGTGCTATGCCCAGGAAGGGTTCAGATTCAATGTTAGGTTAGCCCTGCTATAAAAAGAATAAATAAAATGTCACAGTTTAATTAGAAAAATTATTGACATACCAGATATGTCTTAATTAACACTTAAAAAAAGTCTCTCAACAAGTCATAACATTACTCAATAAAATATGGGGATTGTGGGCAAATCTCAAAGTGTATATCAGCTAGTTCTGTGAGCGACTATTGAGTGGTGGCAATCTTTGAGTCCTCGGGGGGTCACTCTGTGACAATCTGCCTTGCCATCCCAATCAATACAGCCACATGGAATTGGAAGTGTCTTGGAAAAGCACTCTCACTCAACTCACTCTTTTGCTGCATCCCGAATTCAAACGTGAAGCTTTATTCTGTCATAAGGAAGACAGGCTTTTCACCTGTAACCTTGCTCAGAAACAAAACAGGCTTATCTCAGACATTATGCAGGAGACATCTGTTATGTGATCAGCTTAATTTAGGTAAAATTTGGATGCCAGGTTCTACGTGCTGAAGACGAGAAAAGTAATTGTGCTGCTATCAGCAAAAGGTGCAGCATCGCCGCCGATGGCGTAGATGATTTGCATTTGTTTGATGGTACTTGTGACGCAGAGGCATATTGGAACATTAGACAGAGATTAGAGATACTGTGTGCTAATATAATAAGTATGTTTCACTTTAGTTTCAACCTTCCATTCATCGGCAAAGTGATTGAAAAAGCTGTGTTTCAACTGTAGAGCAGATTCCTGGCAATGACCGACTGCTTTGACGTCTTTCGGTCTGGTTTCCGTGGTCACCACTCTGCTGAGACTGGCCTTGACTTGACTAAGTAATATCCACATATATACCAGCTGCATAGAGACCACAGTGCTGGTACTGTTATACTTCAGTGCAGCATTTAACGCTGTTGACCATTACTAAAGCGACAAGAGAACTGGATCTGACTTTCCGGATGAGGACTTGACTGGTTTGAGTCTTATCTAAAGAAAACGGACTTCTTCGTGTCAGTAGGTAACTTTTCATCGTAGTGAACAGAAGTCACTTGCGGGGTACCCCAAGGTTCAGTCCTCGGGGCCCTTCTTATTTAATACATAAATCTCACTCAGATTATAAGTAATAAGATTAGCTACCATAACTACGCAGATGAAACACAGCTCAAAATCACAATGTCACCAGGTGACAACAAACTCATTCAAGTGCTGAGTAGATGCATTCAGTGCTTGGATGAACCATAAATTTTGGCCATGAGAAAGATTGACCAATTGCCAGCACGCAATTTAGGCTATTATAGCTAGAAACTACTGATCTTGGTGTAGCGATGGACTCAGACCTGAACATTCATACACCTAAAAATAGTTAGAAAGTCACCCTTTTATCATGTGATGAACATTAATTAAAGGTCTGAAGTCCCAACAAAATCTTGAGAGATTCATTCATGCGTTTATTTTATTTACTCGCTTTGATTACTGTAACAGTCTCTACCTTATAAGTGAGGCAGCTGTAACTGATGAAGAACGCTGCCGCTCGCGCCGTCACTAAAACCTGGACCACATCACTCCAGTTCTAATGTCCGCCCACTGGCTCCCTGTAGCTCAGTGAATAGACTTTAATACTGTTGCTAGTTTATAAATCACTGAATGGCTTAGCACCACAATACCACGATACAGTACTGCTGTATCATGTATCAGGTCACTCAGGTCTACTCTGCATCCTCAGAATCAGAACCAAACATGGAGAAGCAACATTCAGTTGTATTCATGCTTCTAGAAAACTGCAAAACATTTTATATGTTCTGCAGTTTATATCAAGGCTAAAACCCCACCTGTTTAGAGCTGCCTTCAACTAATAACAACTGGAAATAAAGTGGAGTCTGTTTTTCAACCTGTCACCGTTTTCTCTTACTTTGCTTTGCAATGTAATGATTTTTACTTGTTTGTTTTTTTCCTTCTAATCATATAAAGAAAATGTGCTATACAAATGAAATTAATTTTCCTCGCCTTTATTCAACAGAAGTTACAAAAGCATAATTTTTTAAACACAAAGGGACTAAATGCAGTTCAGATTTTTATCACACTGAAAATGAATGATACATTAATGCACTTCTAGAAGACAAGACATTAGCCATGGATATAAAAGCATATAAAGTTTTGTAATTAAAAATGAAACACACCAGGATTTGAAGACTGCTGATCTCTGGTACGGGCTGGATGTATTTTCATTCAATATTTTCTTCTTCAAAACAAACATTAAGTATGTTATATATATAAATTATTTTACCTCAACTGAGTCAAGGCTCAGTTATAGATTGTGAGCAAAACTCAATTCTGAAGGCTGTGTGTAACATATGTATGAATGAAGTGTCGAGCAGATAAAGTAACATCTAGACTCTTTGTTCCACAAAAGTACGACTTAATTCCAAGTCAACCCCAGGAGTTCAAGTCAAGTCTCAAGTCTGTGAATGACTCTCACTTGAATCCAAGTTTCCAGGCTTGGTGTTTGCAGTGTAAGTGTTTCTTAGGTCAAAGTCTTAAGATGTCTGAAGCCTCTCTGTGGCTTACGCTTTGCTGCAATCCAGATCTGCAGTTTTTTCAGTATGATCAGTCTTCGTTTTTTGACTGGAGTCCAAGTCTCAGGTTTTTACAGAACAAGTTGATGTGAAGTTGACAACTTAAGAATTTGAATCCAAGTTCCTAGTCTTAAGTCTTTGTGTGACATACATTAAGTGCAACTCAAGCCTCCGTCTCTCTCTCTCTTCTTTCCTTTTTTACTGGCTGTGTTATGAACAGGGGAAAAAGTGAAAAAAAAAAGAAAAACATAATTTTGACATGCAGTCAGGGAGAAAAGGAAGAATGAATTATAACAAAAATAGCAAATTAGATGCAGATATTTCTTTTTGATTCCTGGAATATATTTTCCCATCTGACCCTGGCAGTAAATGAATTCATTTATTTCAAGCAGGAAGCCTGTACTTATGATGTGCTGCTCAGAAATAATATTGCTCATGCACATCACGGCTGATGTGCTGTCAGTGCAGATCAGGGAGTAAATGGTACAATTTAAATTTCATTTTGTGATTCATCACTATTAATACTCCCAAAGTTTGAAAAAGGATCACTGATTTGATGCAACCTGTCCGCTCACAATATTCTGATTTATAAGACATATTCTTCATTAAATCTAAACCAAATTATATTTAAATAATACGGCACCTTTATCTGAGTAAAATGAAATCCGTAGCAGAGCCTCTTCAGCAGCGTAGCGAGTGATAACAGACGGCAAAAATGAACAAACACAATGTTGGGCCTCTAGTCATGAAGGACTAAGCTACAGGAGGCTGTGTAAGAACTACTAATCCCACAATGCACTGCACTAACCAACTTTGGCTCCCACAGGAGCAAATTAAGCAGTTTCAGTAAGGAAAGAGCAATGTAATGCTTATACTCATAACCAAAGACAAATGTCAAGAGCTGAATGTGGGAAAGTGCATGGAGGGCAAAAAGGAAATCAAAGCTTAAGCTTTACAACTGAACCCTTGTTTATTTCCATACAACAACAGAGCAGCCAGATGCATATGAAAACACTGCAGCTGCCAACCACACTCTTAAACTTTCAAGATGATACCTGATTCTTTGGATCAGCAGGAAACTGTTGCCAAGGGAACTGAATTACTTGACTGTTGATAAAGAATGTCAGGCAATCAAGAGGGAGCTGGAGGCACTGAAGCACATTCTGATAGGGCAGCAGCACCTCCACCCTTTTTCACTTCACAACATGGATGTGAAAGAGCTGACAATTCATCAACCTTTTCCGCCACTGCTGGTCATATTCGCTGTGATCAGAGCGATAACTCTGTTTGCATTAAACGTCTCTATCTGAGCAAGTCAGGCCGCCGCTGATGCTATGTAAACCAAAGGCATTCATAATCACAATCATTACCTGACAAAAATAGACATCGGAAGGTCACCTACAAGGCACAGCCAGTTTTACAGACAGACACAGCAGACAAATGTCAGCATGCTGTTCTCTGACGACTGCACTGTCAGTTAAACCGTGGATCTGAGGCTTGTCGTCTTCTTTCCCCCTCTCCACAGACTGTGTTATTGGCTGTTCTCTTCCGAGAGTGGCTGTCAAATCTCCACGCACAAGCCTCTTGTTCTTATGTAACAAATCTAATTCAATGCTACTCGTTTCAAGTGGGAGCTATCCTGTCCAGCCGAGGGAATGTGATCAGGCGGAGAAGAATAATGTAAAAGCCGTGTTCTTGGGGTGGGGGTTATTTTGTACTTCCCAGCCAAATAAGCAATGTGTAATCAGAAAGGAGGAGGACGACAATTATATTTACCAAAATATATCTCGGTGACTACTTATTTCCACGGCGAGCTGTGCCCATCCAATCTTTTATTGAGTAAACACATGACTTCGGGGCCAGCCACACTCGCACAACATCGTTTTTTTGAGGATGCTCTGCATGCATATGAGTATGCTACTTTTAGCTGGAGTGTTTTTGCGATGTTTGAGGTTAATGTTGTGGAGAAAAAAGATTGTGTCATGCAGAAGTAAATGCAGCTCTGGCGAGAGGTTTACATACACTCATTGTGGGCATTCACGTCACACTAATTTGGAGCTTTTTGTAGTTTGAACTTTTTTGTGATTTAGAATCAAATGATATTTAACTGATAATATTTAACTTTTATGATTAAAAAACTGGAACTGATGCACCAGATTGAATTTATTGAGAATTGCTTATAACCCATAAAAGATTAAAATTATACCTACAGGCTCTAATATAAACACACACCCCAGCTAACATGTCAATTTTACACTTCTGTCATCCACTATTTATAGCCATAAGCTTGTGGCAAATTTTGGATCAGTAGGGCAATATAAAAAATTATTTTCAAAAGATCTTGGAACAGTTCGTTTTGGCACTAAGCTCATTCCCTGATAACCTCTATTCAAAAAACGGATTGCTAATCTCAAATTAACGGCCTTATAGTCCGGGACTTTTCATTAAAACATCTACCGCATCGTTTGGTCAAAACAAACATTCATTTGCAGAACCAGAAAGGCAGGAACGATCTATTTGGTAGTCAAAGAGAGGTTTTCAAACATATGTAGCCTGCTCCAACTGAGAAGCAAGGCGGTAAGTGGATCAGGTGGGCAGATCAATCCAAAATGTCAATAATAGCGATGCCAGGTCTACATCGATATTGGATTGGTGCTGGCGTGGAAAGATCGATACTTGAGTTTCAGATTCCCTCTTGAAGTTTTATGTTATTTTTGCATTGTAGTTTCTCAACTCTCCCTCAAACAATTATTTGTTACAAGTTGTTGGGATAATATTTTTGCACTTTGCAAAAGGAAAAACGCACACAAATCAGCTTAGTATGTTAATATCTACAAATGTCCAAGTTCTGTCCTAGGTTCGAACAAAATAATCCAAAGGAAACACTATGAAATCACCTAAAAGGTCAGAACTCTGAAGATATATCAAACTTAAATTTTTCAAAAAAAGTATCGGTATCAGTAATGGTATTTATTTGATATACCAAAATAAGTAGTATCGCACACCTCTAGTGTACAGCCACACAGATGATTCTAGTTGATTGCAGACTTGAGATTTGGAGGTTCCTGGGTTGCTCCTGAACACCTTATCCAGTTTCCTCTTGGTTATCATGTTCATCTCTCGTTTGACTGAGCAGGATGTTCCAATGGACAGTAAACTTTGCTTACTGCACATTTTTCCACGTGGATTTAAAGGACCTACAAAGAGAAAGAAGCTTGTGAGTTTTTGCCTTTTGCAGGCTAAACATTTGATTGCTCTGAAGTGGAGGAACACAGAAAGACCAAAGATAAATGAATGGATCAAACTATTGGGCAACAACCTGGCAATGGAAAAATTGACTCGCATAACACAAGAAAAGCTAGAAGACTTTAAAGATATTTGGTTTCCCTTCCTACATCTTGTCAAACACTATGTAAAGTTAATTTTTCTTTTCTTTTTGTGCAGATAGAGTGAGCCCTGGGGCTGTGTGGTTTTTTGGGGGGCAGAGGGGGAGGGATTGCACTGTATGTTAATTTTTATCCATTTTGTTTTATTTTTCATGTTTGCTTTGTTCTGTTTTGTTTTTGTATGTCTGTATAGCAGAAAATTCTAATAAAAATATTTGGGGACAAAAAAAATAGATGTTTTAAAATCGCATTCCCTTTAGCATTAAACAGACTTACGAGGTTGGGAAAGAGCATCGGCAATTATTTTCAATTGTTACCCCTGTAACTCTTTTCCTTTTGAGTCGAGCTTTACATCACCCGTAGACATTTCGCAGTCCATGTTTTGTTAAACACTTTATTTTCACTAACCATTTGAAGAGATGTTTTTGCCTCTGAGGTTTATTAAAATCTAATGCGATTTGATTAGGTTTGACCCATAAATCGGTCTTTGAAGAGAGAATCCGCATGCAGGCTCTTGGGATCAATTAAATCAATTTTCTCAAGAAATTGTTTACTCGTTAGGCCTTAAAATTCAATCCAATAAAGAATCGCTGAGAGGTTCCAAATTTTTCTAAATAAATTAGATTCACAATCATTACCTGTAGTCATCTGATTGAGGATTCCCACTCTTCCCTTTTATCTTTTTTCTGAGTGATGCAGTCACGAGGGCTGAGATGTGATGAAAGCGGAGAGTTGAGCGAGAGCTCGCTGCATAGTCCTTTAATTCATATTCACTTCTGAAAACTGCAAGCTGCAAATTGCAAGTAATTATGATCCACTTACCGAGAAAAAAACAATCCCGTCTCAGAAGAGACTCTTACGAGCTAAAAATGTTGAAATATTATCCAAAAACATTTTATTTTCTGTCTGTAATTAAAATAGGTAGAAATATGCCATTATGTTGATTCAGTCCTTTGGAACACAACATTTTGTATTCTGCAGTACTGCAGCTATTTCAGTATTCAATAGTACGCAAAATGGTATTTTGCGTACTACTAGATCAACAAGTTTCAGTGTATTTTTGATAGAAAGTAGCACATAACTGAAGTAGCAGGAAATTTCTATAATTTTTTATATACTTATCTGAAAATAGTGGCTTTCGTTGGTTTTCACAAATATGCTTCAAGCAAGCTTAAACACTTTGCAGCTTCTACAAGGTCTCGTTTGAGCATTTCCCGTATTTAACTCTTTAGCTCTTCCTGTCCTCCCAATAACTGCGAAATAAAGGCCTTCCTAAAGCATGATGCTTCCACTGCCATGGTTCACTGTGTTTTATTGATGTGGTATCTTAGTTTCCACCCACACAAAGCATTTGCCAGCCCCTTGTTCAACACTTTGCTTCGTCCAGATGATCTGGCCCCTCGGCTATTTAGAAACGATTTCTTCCTGGAGGCGTGGACTCTGTTGAAGTTTCAAATTTTACTCAGCCGCTAACGTTTGGTTGTGACGTTCACAACTTCTTCTGTTAACCCGGAGAAACCCACTTCAGTGAGAGAAGTCCCATATGGAACAGTGAAGAGAGAATATAGAGGTATGTATAGGTGAAACATTTCAATTTTGGTCTCATCCGACCAATTTCTTCCACATGTTGCAATGTCCCCAACATAACTTTTGCAAACTTCTCATAACGGTTCCTTTCTTCTTGCCACTCTTCTGTAAAGTCCAGGTCTGTGCAGCACTTGGTTATTAACTTATAATCTAACTTTATCCTTTATGTGTCTGGTGGCTGTTACCAAGTAGAAGACGTCTGAAGGCAATTGATTTTAATTGATTATCTAAGGGTATCTAATATGGTAGATGGAAATGCAAATATATGTATTTGCAATAAAACCTAAGAACATTGTATTACTGCCATTTTGTTCATCTTGGTCCGTCACAAAAGTAGCAATACAAATATTGAATTTTATACTTATGTGAAAAAAATCCAAAGAGAAAATTTCAATAAGTGCGAGAACTTTGGCAAGGCACTTCTAGCTTCAGACAATCTAATAACCAGAAATCCACAGTTCTGTAGTGATAAAGCCAACATACGCAAATCTAAAAACTCTTAGATTTTGTAATGTTGTATTATTTAAGAATCAGTGCACAATTAATAAAGGACATGAATTAAACAGCAAAAAGTGAACTCACCATTTCCACTTTTAAAAATCTATTTTCCAAATCCCCAACAGCCCTAGATCCTCCATCCATTTCAGGACCCGACAGCGGGGATTTGCTCCCATCAAGACTCAAAAGCATCTGTGAACTGTGTTAAGAGATGTTTTTGCGATAAGGCCTACTGGTCGGAGCACCAGGCGAGGAAAGATTTTTCATGTCGCAGTTTATCAGAAAGGTGTTGGAGCGAGGTTGAGGTCGAGGTCAGGTATCTGCACAACAAACCCAAGACACAGTTTTGACCCATGTTGAAACAGAAGAAGTCTCCCTCTTAAGTTTTTGCAGCAACCACATCTGGAAACATAAGACAGTGCGAAACACCTTGGTGAGAAATAGAAGCAGGAGTATTGGATTTTATACCAACAACTTTTGGCAGTGAACATTAAAATACATTTTTAATGTAAAACTGGAACTTTGGTATGTTTGTCTCAAAAGAAGAAAAACAAAACACATGTAAAAATGTGGGGAAAAACCATTAATTTGTTGCCATTTTCTAAGTTAGGAAATGGCAACAAATACGCCTGAAATTGGCCTTATATCAATAGAATGCAATATAGGTCCCCATTAGACGTAGCCCCTCCTAATTTACATAATGAGACAGAAATGCATAAGGTAAAGTAAAAATAGGATACAGAAAAAAATGTAAAAACAATATAAAACAAAAAAAAAAACTCTGAAATAAAGTCCAGCCTTGTCTTCCTCTAATCATTATTCAGCAAAATGTTTATTTTTTTTGCCTCAGAGCTGAGCTGGGTCCCTGTAAGTAGCACTGGTTGATGATAGTTGGCGGTGGTACTAAAAAAGGTCCAAAGGATGAAACAGAAATGAAAATACACACAGATGAAAACCAGCGGCATATTAGCATTCACACACTACAGTGGTGACAGTTAAGGTTTGTGCAATGGTAAAGAATGTGATGAATATAGAGTACCTTGCGAAATTATTCATAACCCTTGAACTTTATCACAGTTGGTCACAGTAAGCCACAAACCTCTGTTGGAATTTTATATGAGAAACAAAAACAAAATGCATCGCTATGAAACAATGTATGGGTTTCAAAAGATTTCACATAGATGGAAATCTGAAAACTGTGCTGATTATTTTTATCCCACTGCATTGGAGAGCCATCCTTTATGGCAAATGCAGCTGTAATTCTTTTGTGAGTCACGTAAAGACTTAAAACACAGCCCATTTTTCTTTGGTTCAAAATGGTTAAGATCAGTCAGACTGGACAGATAGTTCTCAAGTCTTGCCACAGGTTCTCAATTACCTTTAAGAACATAACTTTGAATAGACCGTTCCACTACGAGTGTACTTTGATTTTAAAGGGGCAGTATCATGTGTTTTCCAAGCAAAGAGTGCAGTATTAAGCAAAATCAAGTAACTATATTACCTTGAGTTGTTATAAAAATGCTATATGCATCAAATGTGACTCAGAAAATTTGACTTCATAATTTAACGCCCTGAAATTGGGCCTGTGTCTCTCTAAGGAACTCTTGGTCTGTCTGAATCTGCACCTTCAAGAATTCATCACATTACTCCTCTATTAACCGTTTAATAACAATAATTTTACCAGCGTTGCTCTGATTCGTAGCTTGTTTAATGTCCACTCAATCGTTTTGCACACCTGAACGGTTGCCACGGGAGACTAAAGGATTCCTCAAACACTCAGGTATGTTTTTGATGAGGGAACAACGTCGTAACATGATGTAGAGCTCAGAAAATCAAATTTACAAGATACTAACCCCTTAACCATTCCAATGTGGCTCTGAATTTGTTCCACTGTTGGAAGGTGAACCTCCACCCTGGTCTCAAGTCTGCTCAGAATCTAATTGCCCTGTTTTTCCATCCATCTTCTAAGAAATTGTACACAGTTTCCCTACATCATAATGTTACCACCAATGTGTTTCAGTGTAGGAATGGTTTGTCAGTAGTGACGGCTTTAGATGTACACCAAAATTTCTATTTGTCTCTTCTGACCAGAACACCTTCTTTCCCCTCTTATGGTTTGTCCGCCCTTTAAATTGGATTGTAACTTACAACATATGACTTTTAGAGCATTTTTCTCTTTCCCACTCCCCAATTGAGGGCCAAATAACAGATAATCATGCCTGAGCTATGGCTCTCTGGTACTCTCTACAGTTGCCATGGGCATTGTGACTTATTCTTTGAAAAATGATCTCCTTTCCTAGCCTGTCAGTTTAGGTGGACGGTCATATCTTGATAAGTTTTGCAGTTGTACCACATTGTGTGTACTATTGGATAACGGGTTGAACAGCGCTCTGCGAGAGACTGAAAGCTTGGGATATTGTTTTATAATCTAACCCTTCTTTAAAACCTCTCTACAGCGTTTTCCCTGATCTCTCAGCTGTGTTCCTCCTCCTTTATGATGCTGTTTTGTTCACTAATGTGTTTTAGCATTCCTCTGAGGCCTTCACAGCGCTGCTAAATGAAGGCAAATTCTCTAAACTGTGAAAATATTTTAGACTCCCTCTTTCAAGTCGGCATGAAAGAGGATTTTCTTTTGCAGTGTGAGACACAAAAACTTCACTCTGGCATCCACAAGGGTGACAAAATGCAAGACTTATCCTCCATTGGAGGTGGGAATCGGTTGCGTTTTTCTTTTTCTTTTTCTTTTTTTTTTTTTTGCAGGTTTCAAATCACAGCTAATCACTGTCATCCGTGACCGATCACCTCAGGTAAACTGTCTGTCACCCGTGTTATAGCTACGGGTGAAGCTGCTGCACCAAAGGGCTCCAGTCTTCAGCCTATCATGTCACCTACAGGCAAAGTTCCTGCATATGGAACAAAGTAAGTGACGTAAAAGACCTTCATCTTGTTTGAGCTGGTGTTATTTTTATTTTTTATTTTTCCAGAGATTTTACAGGAGGTGCCTAAAAAATTTTATTTTGTGAGCTCACGCCAACTGGTTTCAGTTTGTTTCTATAAACATCGACAGACACGGTTCTCATGTTGCCTTGATGACTTATGTACATATCATACATGAGTTAACTCACAATTTTGGGTCTCTGTTTAATTTCCATAGCCTCATATAAAATTTACTGTAGCTTGATGCTAATTTATTATAATTTCAAACAGTTTTAAACCGATTGATTCCAAAGAAAAACTGCGTGATTGTTTTATTAGTGTCTTTCTGAGGTGATGCGGTTCTTTGTAAAACACCATAAGAAACATTATTAAAACTTTCCTATATAAAAGCTGGAGCAGGTAAAATTTCTCAAAACTTAATTGATTAATTGGTCTTTAAATTGTCCTAAGGTGTGAATGTGTGTGCGCAAGGATAAGTGTGTTAGATGATGGATGGATGAATATTTGTTAAAGTGTCTGACAGTAGAATATGAAACAGAGAATCTGTGAAAATCCCTCTGACTCTGCTACTGTCCAGAAACAACCAATCAAAACCAAAAGGCAAACTTTTGGTTCTGATTGGTTGGTTTCTAATGTGTTGAAACCAATCTTTTTTTTTCAGCTATGCAATTGGCAGAAAAACAAGCTAACATTATATCATCATTATTTATAGAATGATTTAGAAAACAAAATGCTATACAGGTTTGTCAAAACTATTTCGAACCATATTAGAACTTTGCATTGATTTCCCTTCATTTTAGTAGCTGCGATTTTGCCTAACCCACACATTTTCCCTAACGGTAACCAATACTAGTCTATTCCTAACCCTGTCATTAACTAAAACTTAATTTGCATCTTACCTCTAAACGTTACCCCTGACCCAGAACAATGAGTCCATCATATTAGGACCAGGCTTTGGTCCTAATATGATGGACATAATCCAGTGTTTCTCAATTCTGGTCCCCAGGCCCTCCTGCCCTGCATGTTTTAGGTGTTCCCCTTCTGCCACACACCTGGATTGAGTCTGTGGGTGATTAACAGACTCAATTCAGTCAAATGACTGCAGAAGCCATGCAATCATTTGGATCAGCTGTTCTGAAATAGAGACATGCACAGCAGGGGGGCTTGTGGACTGGAATTGAGAAGCACTGACCTAATGTGACACTGGACATATAATGGTGCGTTCACACCAAATGCGTTTTAAGCTTCAAGCGCATCTGGTTTCCAGTCAGAGTCTATGTGGAGGCGCGTCGAGGGCTATTGTGGCGTGCTTTGAGCGTCTAGCGCAGCGCCATTTGAACCGTTTGGAGCGTTTGACACATCTAGCGTGTCCAACACTCCACACAGACTTTGAATATAAACCAGACTCACCTGATGCACAAAATGTGTTTGATGTGGATGCATGATTAGAATGTTCAGTTCTACTTGTAACAATGACATCAGCAGTGATGACATCACTCTTTGATGCATCAAATGAATCTCTCTTTTGAGTGTAGCACACAGACTGTTTTTTTCCAGACCTGTTCCTGCTTCAGACTTATAAGTTATGAATCTTCTACAGGAGCATTGTTAAAATTATTTGGAGGCACAGAATCAGCCCAGCACAGGTTCACATTCACAGGTGAGAGAAACTCAAATAGTATGAAGTTAATTTTTCGATACTGGAATTACACTGAAGATATATTAGTTTAATCAAAGCATGTCATGAATATGTGTGCATGTACTTCGTCTTCAGTCCAGAGCATACTAGTTTATTGTTGCTTTTTCCACCACTAGATGACATACATATAAGATATAGCATAAACAGCACTATTCACAGATGCAATGAGTTTTAGCAGTTTTTCGAATTATCTTAAGTCGTCACTCTTTTTCCTCCCAACACCCGCTATGACAATGGTAAATGAAACACAAAATGACTTTATCCACCTTATTCCTAGCCCCCATGAGGCTTTGCGTGATTTTTAGGGGCGTGACTTCCGCCGTAAACCGGAACCGCCATTTGTTTACATATTAGCAAACTCAGAAGTTCCCCGCTTTTCTCGTCTTTATTACCGTCAGATCTTCAGAGAAACGAGCTGCTAGCAGTGCTGTTAATTCACGGTCATTCCGTTACAAAACTAAATTCTGTGTTCCTGTCGCTCCCCGTGATTAAACTCATAATTACGATCCTCTGCATTGAACAGGTCTCTGATGGCAGACAGCGTATCCGTAAACAAGTTTTACTAAATACTGTACAATAACTGAAAAGAGAGATGTAACTTCTATCATGAATGTAGATTAGCCAAAACCCTACAAATTACACAAAATACAGTTACTTCCGGTGGGGAAGTAAGACCCATAATTGTTTCCCCGGTAAGCCTCCCAGGAATAAGGTGGATAGTAACTGAGTGTTCCACCATGTCTGTAGTTCTGACATTCCACCATGTCTGTAGTTCTGACATTCCACCATGTCTGTAGTTCTAAAGAGCAGCTCAGACTAAATTCTATTTTGAGTTTAACTGAAACTGTTTTGTGTCAGTTAGACTTTTGTTTTGAGTTGAATTTGGCTCGTTTTTTGTTAATTATGTCGCCACAGTTACTCAAAATGCCAACAAAAGTAATAGCTTCCCTCATCGAATCGAGCCGCACGTTTTGATGTATATATTGTGAGGAGACACGCAGCGAGCCGCATTAACGCTAGTAGGAAGTGGCAGTTATTTTGAGGTGTAGAACAATAGGGGCCTGCCATGCATTGCTATAGCAGGTCCCAATTATTTATTAAAGACCTTTGACACCTGTCTACCTCATCTGATCATTATTACATTTTTGTAATTCATTTAGGTCCTAAGATTTAAAAAAAAAAAAAGGTTTGTGTGACACATACCATGTATTTAATGCAAACCCTACATGGATTATCTTGATTATAATGAAATGTGGGCTCTCCTATTGAATTTGAATTAGAGGTGTTGACTTTTTCTCCAAAATATCAAATGATCAGATATTGGATTAAATAGAGATATTTGAACATTAAACCAACCATTAGTGCAAATTTAGGTGTGATGCTAATTAGCGCTACCAGGCAATTCAGAAATTCAGCAGACTTTTTAAATCTCTAATTATTTTATTGATGCTGCGAATGCCCCAACAAAACTTTGAAGTCAAGTTAAAATATGCTTTTGATAGTTTTTTTAATCATTGCAATGTTTTAAATATAGCTAAATATGAGTTCCCAAGGCCGTTTACTGCAACATGAATCAGTTTAAACCATTTGAATTTCAACGTATGTGACTGATCACAACAAAACTAGGTTGTGACGTCACGAGCTGGGACTTAGTGATGAGTCCGTGTCAGCATGAAAACACGCCCACGCACACATACACACGAGCACACACAATCGCTAACTTACTGATTGTTGCAGCTTAAACTGACGCGGTTCGTCGTGGGTTCACACGCGGTGTTCCTGCCTCAGTTGACATGTCCATCCTAACCTGTTGTTTTCGGCTTCAAACATTTTCCCGGTTCTGTTTTCAAGCGGGGTTGTTTCCGGATTGTGGCGCGCCAGGAGGGAGTCACGTGATGACGTAGTGATGTCATCGGGACGTACAGAGTGTTTTCTATTAAATAGACCTTTTTCACGACAACCGGAAGCTGCATCTGATAGGGCTGGGGTACTTCCTGTTTTATTGGCTGTATTTTAAGTACTCTAAGAAAAATGTTTCTCCTCCGGTCCTTTTCATCATCCTTACTTAATTTGCCAGCACTTTCTTTCACTG
>CAEGAE010089964.1:0-21238 GCA_903067095.1 Girardinus metallicus | reverse complement strand
AGATAGATAGATAGATAGATAGATAGATAGATAGATAGATAGATAGATAGATAGATAGATAGATAGATAGATAGATATGAGAAGTAAGTGTAAAGACTTTGAGTCTGACAAAAATCATTGGTGCAAAGTCCAAAACACCTAGGACTGAAATAAACTCACCATTTACTACCTGCTTAGTAAAACAGTCAGTAACATGGCAGCAGCTCACTGTTAAGGACATCCAGATGTCGTGAAGAGAACTTTTTGAAATTTAATGTAAGGATCAGAAAGAGGAAGCAAGAGGCATTGTAGTGGCTTCGAATGTTGCATGGTCATTGGTTCCAGACAAGCTGGTCTGATTATTTTACAAACGTCTGACATACTGGGATTTTTTTCTCTCAGGTTTACAGAGAATGGTTGAAGAAAAGCGTTAACATCCAGTGAGAAGTGGCTGTGTGGACTAAAATACATTGTTGATGAGAAACGGTCAGAGGAGACTGGACAGGATGGACTAAGATATTAATTAAACTTGTGTTATAACTAAGGAATACAGAATATCAGCTCTGAACAAATCCTGTCTAACCACATAGCTGACGGGCTACAGCAGCAGAAGACTTGTGTATTTAATAAGGATAGTTCCAGGACTTGACACATTTTGTGGATCAAACATGTAAAACTGCATAAACATAAACCCTACTTTTTGTTTGCAGTGTAATGAAAGCCAGCACATTTTAAAGAAAATTTCTGAAGTTTTAAAACGTCCTGATCAGCTGATTCTCTGTCCTGGTCCGGCCCGTCTGCTCCGTGTTTACAGAACGCCTCAGCGACTAGTGAATGGTATAATCCATTCTATCCATCCTCGCACTTCTCTGTGTGTCTGTGAGGATCGCTTCAGGTTTTTAATCAGAAAAGAACACAGAAAAACCCAAAGACAAGATTACAGACATACACTCAGGTTCCACCCATTAAGTACCATTGGTGCATTACCTGTAACACATCCAGAGAGGGGCTCCATGAAGTAAAAACATCACCCATAAAGGCTAAAGCCTCCTGTTGTCAAATACTCCTAAAAATAGGCCATGTCTCCTTTAGGGGATTACAGTCCAATCAAACAAATGCTTTCTGTAACTGTACATCAAATAAAAGTGCCTGTCAGTGGGATTCATCCCAGGGGACACCAGAGGTACACACCTGTGTGTTTCCAGACAGCCTGTAGAAGCCCAGACTCTCCTATATGAGGACATGGGGCTACTCATCTGTTCAACTCTGTATACTATGTTGTGGGGATGAGGGGTCCGCATGGGGCCCATATTCGTGCCCCACAAGAACAAGTGCTGTTTTAGGTTTAGTGGTTAGGTTTAGGACTATGGGGTGAAGTGAGTTTAGGATTAGGGTCAGGGTAAGACTGTAGAAATAAATTAAAAAATGACTGGGAGTAGGGTTAGGGTTAGGGTCCTTATTTGGATGGAAATACAAGGATGTGTGTGCGTGCGCAGGCGTGTGCGTGTGTGTGTGTGTGTGTGTGTGAGAAAGAGAGAGAAAGAGACTCCTGTGAGTTGAGATAAGACTTAAGAAGTGTTTGAGGTGATTTGGAATATTGAGGATTAGCCCAAAGGTCTGCAGCTAATTATTGTTTTGGTGGTCCACAATCCTATTAATATTTTTCTTACTTAGTCAATTAATTTTAACCATCTCTCTGCTCTCTAACGTCCCATCATCTATTCTGAGCATATATTGTATGTATGTTTTCAGTTATGCAAGTGTGTGCAATCCTTTACATCATCTCATACAGTCTCATGGTACAATGATGTGTGATTTCTTCCTCTGATTAGTTTTAATTGAACGTTTTAAACACTTACATCAAATCTAGATTATTTTTGTGTCACATACAAAAGAATTCTATTTTTGGCACACACACACACAAAAACTGTAAAGACTTATCTAACATCTATAAGTCTCTAAAAGTCCAGTCCAGTCTATCCTGCTCCAACACATCTCAATCAGATGAAATTCTCAATCTCCAGACCTCATCAGAGTTAAATGATGATGATGAGACTGTGAGGATCCAGCCATGAAAGACTGATCAACATACATGGAACAAAGACGCTGGTATAAAACCTATTTGTCCCAGAATGCATTGCATTAACCCAAGAAGAAGAGGGAGAATGTTACAGTGTGAATACGTGGCATGGCTAACAAAACTGGCCTCCATCCCTTTTCTGGAGCTGTAACAGACAACATCACATGGGATCCAGCCTCACTGGGAGCAGAGGACTGCTTCTTCCAAGAAGTAAATATTAAGGGCACTGTGACTGTGTTCTGACCAAAGGAATAAGACTTGACCCTGGCTTATTTATAATTCTTCAGAAGGAATCTATGAATTACAGGTTCCCCAAACAGAATCGCTGCCTCTGATGCCTTCACTGATTCAACTGAGCTGACCCTTCGCCTGCTGTGAAAGTCCCCCACCACCAGAGCTGAAAAAAAGGAACCACCTATTCCTCATCCACCGATTCCCTTCCTTCACTCATTCACTACTCCTCACTGGAGATCTCCCAGTTCAAAAGAACAATTAGTGTCAGAGCAGAGGCTAATTAGATCCGAATAAAAGATTCAAGGTCATTCCATGAGTTATTTTATGTTTTAGTCTTGCATATTTTGGTGGTGTGAGTAATTGACAACATATTTCTGAAGCACACTACATTAGTTTGAAAGACAATTCAGTCTCATTTTCAAACTTATTCTGAAATAAAGCAGCTTTGTCTACTCAGGGTCTGTTATCCATGTGTGAGATGGAGAATCACTTAACAATATTTAGTTATTTAGTCAGTTATTTCAAGTTATATTATTATCACAGCATTTATCAATATTGTTTTATTTATCAGGTTTACTCAAAAACCTGCACACTTTTAATGAACAATGGCTTTTAAACCCCACTTGATGTTACTACTGATTGGTTCTTGCTCATAACTATATCTGCAAGTACTCCATCCTGATTAGCTATTTTGGTTCCCATGGCAACATGACCAAGGGACATGTCTATTTCTCTGGCAGCACAATGCTCCCTTACGATGACTGCACATTTGGCAATTTGTGATAAAAGTGTTTTATAAGTGTGCCTTTACCCTGACATTCACAGTAAAGCAACAGTAACAAAGCATTTGCTGTTTGCTGCCATCCTTCCTGTCTGACTGTGGCTCTTCAATATGCAAAGCAAACAACTTAGTTTATGAAGAAGGAAAAAGCTCTTTGTGGAAGTTTTGTCTGCAAATGATTAGTAGAACTTTCACAAATCAGATCTTCACCATTGAAAACAATGTTTGAGGACTGAATATTCAATATTTTTATTCAGTGTCTAATTTTTAATAAGAACTAAATTTAACTCCTGTGTTTTTTTTTAGTGTTTAATCATTTTTCACTTTGTATAGAACAGAATAGGATTGCTAATTTAATTAATGGCACAACACATTTGCCAAACATACTGATTTGCACAAAGGAGTTACAGTTATGTAATTATATCACTTAATTACTCCAGTGCTACTGCATAACTTCATGGTGAGAAAGAAAGTGTTTCTCTGAAAGATGTTATATATTTATGAAAAAGTTGCGCATCAGTGACCAGAGGTGATATCATATTTTGTGGTGGAAACGGCTCCATATGTAGAGAGGAAGATGGAGGTTCTATGTTGTATATGAATATAGATATAGTTGAAAAGTAAGAACAGGCATGAGGAAGACTGGAGAGTTTCTGGTGAAAAACTACAAAGTGTTGGTGAAAGGAGAACGGACAAACCACATAGGGAAAGATCTGACAAGCAGGTAAAAACCTTTTAATCCCTGCTGAGGTGATTTGGGAGCAAAAAGTGAACTGAGCATCAGTGCCAAAAATTGTCTACATCTCTCAGATGTAGAAAGATTTTCATTTCATGCTGAGGTTCATTCAGATGTAGCCTTGCAAATCTTAGTTGTTCTTTCATGTTTGTGTGTTTTTTTGTTCTGTTTTGTAAGAAGAGGTTTTCTGCTCTTCCAAAGAAGAATGTTCATCACTCAAAAGACAATAAAACAAAGAATAGATCTGAAACAAACAAAAAAAAAAGTCTGGTTTGAATAAATTTTGAATAAAATAAGGCGTTGAATAAAATATTTCAATAAATTTGGCATGTTTTAGACGGGCAAGGAAGTGGAAGTTTATTCATATAGCAGCACAGATGCAACTCAAAATGCATTATGGAAAATGACATTGAAATATAAAACTTTAACTTTTATCTACAGAGCTTAATTTGTCACTTAGAACCATTACATCTATAGAAGTTCTTACTATTAAAATATAAGCTTTGACATTACAGGAATCCAGCTCTTCAAATTACTGTAGATCAATTGTCTACAGTAATCTGCACAGATGGTATTTCATCTGTGCAGATGAGCTCCAAGTCTCTGAGACTGGAAGGACTCTTTGCCATCACCTTATTCTTTACTTCCATTCTCTGTATAGTAGGCTTAGGATTACTATATTTGTAGGGAAAATAACTAAAATGTAAAAAACTAGGAAAGCACACTGAAAAAACCAACAAAACAAAAAAAAAATTGTCCCTAATTTACCGGCAGCTGTGGTTGGCAGAATTTAATTCTTTATTTTTGTGGTAAAATTCTGGCAACCACAGCTGCAGGTACTTTACCGTAAATTAGAGACTTTTTTTTTTTTTACAGTGCACTTGTACACGTGTTCATCAACAGACAGGATCAATCAGTCCAAAATTGAACTTGGATTTGTTTTAGCTCATTACCTTGTTCACAAAAAGAAGAAGAAGCCACTTTACCTCTCACGCTGAAGGTCATCCATTTAGTCGGGCATGCCAACGAAAACCTTTGTTACTGAACAGAAAGTCTCTTTATCGCTCTGAAAGCTGAAAGATTAAATGGTCTGTGTTGCATTCTGAAACTGCATTACAGCGTTAGGAAAAACCGAGTTCAACTCTGGGGCATCTATGGGAGGGAAATCACCAGCTAGATGTCTTTAATCAGAAGTACTCTTCTAACTGATCAGTGGCCAACAGTGTGACGATGCTCTGGACAAAAGGAACTTACTGATATGTGTTCAAGCATGCTGTGAAGCAGGACAGACGTCTGAAATGATGGAGCATTAGATCTCAGCATCCAAACAAACTGGTCCAACAGAAACAACGAAAACGTGGCCTGTTATGAAAAACGTAAAAATAAACTCAAACTCTTGTTTAATGTTGACTGAAGTGAGAAAATATTGGAAAACCTGAAGATTGGGTCCTATGAACTTTTCAGTACTACTAAGCCTCTTTAAATAAAACTTAAGAGCTTCTGTCTACGCAGACCTGTAATATAAAATTGCACCATTAACATGTTAACATGAACACAGTTTCGCAGACTTAACATACACTGAATTTCCATTGTGGAAATTTAGTAAAATCAAAACATTACCTTCCAACATGATTTAGCAAGTTATCATTTTACGATTATTTTGAACTTAACTAGTGTCAGTAAAGCTTACCGGAAATTGGTTAGTGCTGTAAGCAATCCTATGGGGGGTAGAGCTACCATATCTTTGCCAGCAATAAAATATCTTCAATGCTCCTCCTTCTGATTGGCCAGGATGTAATTCAGCGGGAGAAATTGAGCACCATAGGAAAAATAGCAGATGGAGCGCTGAAGGGAGATGAGAATCGAGTGGAACTGCATAGGAATTTTTTTTTTTTTTTTGCTTCTTCTTGATAGTTCCTTAGGCCGCATTGAAATACAATGCGGCCTAATTGTTCTAATATAGTCTGTCAAAAGTTCTTATAAGTTTTTAGACAGCTAAAAAAGAAACAGGTGCACCCCAAGTTTATCAATGGAGCAGTTGTGTCATCACAGCACTGATTGTTTTACACCTGTGAAATAGAATCACCGCAGTCACTCTACTAACCACAAAGTCTCGCAGCAAAAGAAGAATCAACAGGAAGTTTATTTTTTACATCTAGAACCAGCAAAACACATTTAAGTTGCACACATCTGTCATATTTGCATTGTCTGTAATTTTGGTCTTTCGAAATGCTACCTTGGAACCATAGTTTCCAGCATGTGGTGGTTTCTGATATGGGTCGAATCGATGTTTAGGAAAACAACATAATTTAACACTGTCAAGTGTAACACAGCACAGAGGGTGATTGACAGCGCTAAGACCCTCCTCCTAGCTCTCATTGGTGGTTCCTAGTTTGAACTGGGCGTACGCAGAGGGGCTGAATTTTTTCACAGATTATCAGTCTCATTCGTCACAACAGTGACAGTTTCAACAAATATGTCAAAAAATATTTTTGTAAAAGTTACTTTACTGCAGCTTTAAATGGCAGTAAACATCTGCACTTTCATTTACATATATCTTAAATAAGGGCTAGGGTTAAAGAAGTGTTCACTTCTTCCTTCTCCTTGTCAAACAGAGAAGTAGTTATATGTATGCACATGTGTTCTCTTGTCCTACTGCTTGCTTGTTTTCTTTGCTTTAAAATATCTGTTAGAAATAAATAAATAAATAAATAAATAAATAAATAAATAAATAAATAAATAAATAAATAAAGATAAATAGGAACACTATCTACATCCTGTGGTCATCATCTGAGAAATAATGATTTTCCCCCATTACACACTTTACAAAAGTGTATCTATATCTGCTCCATAACGAACAGGTTTCTTTTCCTGGGTGACACATCGTGAGCCTTCGGTTCGACTCAGCCTGTGAACTGTCTGTACCTTTCTTGGAGCATCAGCTTTTCTGTAGGAAGAAAGCAGAGAGTAAATCCCAAAAGATCATACAGAGAAATAGTGGAGCAGCATGCTTCTGTCGCCATGGTTATAATTACAGATTTTAGATGCAGGCCGATGTAATCTGATACCCATTTTATGGCTGAAATTGGACTGATTTCTGATATCGATATGGGATTGGGAGACCCCTACTTGTAAAATATACATATTGTCGGTAAATATTGGTTAACAGCAATATTAATATTGGATATCGATATCTGCCTAAAATTGCTTATGGGTGCATCTATTATTTTTGTGGCTTTACACAAACATAACAGTAATAAACTGTGGTCATAGTTGATATTCCAGCTGGTTTTCTTTGACCAGATGTTTTAATCCACAGCTAGACCTTCCAGGAGGACATGACACCACAAAAGAACCGTCAGTTCTGGTTTATTTGGGCAGTAAGTGCCATGATGGGATGTGTACCATTCCCCTGCATTACTCTCAACTTCTTTGTTTCTCCCCTTTCAGTCATGTCAGCCATGTATCCGGTATATGTATCTTCCTTGTATTTATTGTCTTTTGAAAAATTATTTTTGAGCTGCAAGCCTGACCTCTGACCTCTGTTATCCGGCACGTAGAGCCTTTCCTTAACGGGCAGTGGAAATTCATTATGACCTTGTTCATTTCTTTTTAAGGATTCCCAAAGGTTCTTGGGAAAAGTGACATCCACATATGAGGAGAGGATTTTTTTTCATTTCATCTGCTTTGAAATCCCTCTGTTATGCACAAACTGCATCAGAGGGAGCCACTGGTGGCATCTCTTTTCCAGATACAAGATGGGTGAAGTTGTTCATATGCTTTCTGTTTGTTGAGACCTATCTGTTAATTCTCGACCTTATCAGTTCAGTGTCACATGCAACACTGTGTCCCGCCAAGGAGCGACACCGAGTACACATACACGGTCATAAAGATTTGTTTTTGCGTAAATATGTCCACTGGACGCCTCAAGTAAGAGCAGATCTCTGAGGAGAAGTACGCCCGAGTATGCAAGGACCTTTACTGCCTCGTTGTTCACACCTGTATTTTCTCCCACACTGTAAAAAAAGTCCATAAATTTCACGGTAAATTTGTAAAATACCAACAGTTTCTCACCGCAATATCCAAAACATTGTATTACCGTAGGAATTACATGGAATTACTGTAGGTCAACACAGCAAAAGAAGTCCGTAAATTTAAAGGTAAAAAGTGGAAAAATAGTTACGGTTACTAACTGTAATATAAAAAGCACTTCATTACTGTAGAAAATACATGGAATTACAATAACTCAATAAAAACATATTTCAAGTGATTTTGACAGTCATGAAATGTAGAAAACACAGAAATGTATTGTATAAATCTAAGTAATTGTAAAATTCATAGAAAAATATTGTACTATTGCCTGCAGCTTATTACCCTAAAATTAACAGCATTAAATGGCCAAAATTACAAATTTTGCTGATATTTATATGATGTAAAACCAGACTGCGAGTGTAATTTACAAATAATAGGATGCTGGTGTGATATTTTGGTTTCTTAATAATTAATAATATCTTTTATATATCAAACTGATATCTCAAAGGTAGACCAGGGATCGAACTGGCAATCCACCAATTGAAGGGCAAACTTCTACAGCCGACGCCACCATCATTTATAAGAGGGCTATTGTCCTGCAGTTTTTAGATGTGCCACAGGTGGAAAACACTGGAATGAAATGGCTTAACTACGTCCTCCTTGTGGAGATAAGTTCTCCAGAGCCTTGCCAATGACCTAATTATTCTACCCAGATGTGGTGCAGCAGAGGCACATCTAAAAGTTGCAGAGCAGTGGCCCTTGAGGACTGGAGTTTGACACCTGTGCATTAAGAGAACTGTATGTTAGGCCCTGATGCTTTGACAAAGCTGAAGTTGGTTTCAAATTGTAGCTTCCAATTTGGGAAATGGTAAAAGGGCAATTCCACTTAATTTTTCACTACCGTCAGCATCTTTAATTTACTCTAGCTACAATACACCTAGTCAGTGGTGCCCAAAGTCGGTCCTCGAGGGCTGGCATCCTGCATGTTTTAGTTCTCCATCATAAAAATATGGTTTAACGCATCAGGATCCTATGATGGCTCAATAGAAAGGCTAAGAAGAACATTGACTTGTTGAGGAGGTTGTTACTACCACTAGGGAGAGAACTAAACCTGGAGGACCCACTTTGGGCACCACTGACTTAGACTCTTCAAACCTGGACCAGATTATTCTCAACTAATAGCAGAATATTTAAAACCAAGCGTGGGATTCATGAAACCTTTATCTGATTTGTGTAACTTCAATAAAGAGCAGTTCTACACTGTAAAAAAAAATCTGTATATTTAACGGTGACAAGCAGTAAAACTGTGAGAGGAAAAATCCGTAAAGTGTAAAATAATGCAAAACTGTTGATGCGACATGAATTCACTGTAAATAAATTAAACTTTGAAAGCGGTAATTAGTACATTGTTTCTCAGTTTAAAAAAACAACCCATAATATTACTGTAAAGCACTATTGCAGTATTTTCTTTTACAGAAATTCCTTAAAGATTATAAATGTCAAAAGCTAGGATTTTTGCATTTATTTGTTGACAATAATATGGTTTTTAATAGCTGAATGGCTGTGATAAATGTATGCTAATATGACATTGTGATTTCTGAAATATTTTTTAACATAGTGATGGATTCTTATAATGGATTAGTACTATTATTAATTTTTCAGTCAAGAAACTGAAAGCATTTTACACAGAATGAATTTCTGACTTGCTCCACCTTATAAGTAAATGTTTTCAGGTCTTTATCAAGTTCCTTTTGTTTATTGATTGTTATTGCAGCATATTTTACTTCTTTACACTTAAAAGAATCTTTTGGATGTGTGTTTTTTTTGTAAAGAACATGGTGTATTACTTTTGAATTCTGTTTAGCTCATAAAAGCATGAGCCTAAGATTTCCAATTCAAAGTCAACAACTTCATAGGCATATAGCTGGGCTACATTATTGATTAAAATTATGATCCCAAAAGCATGAAAATAATAATCTTTTTTATGTATTCAAACTTAAATAATAATTTGTATTTTTATGGACAATAAAACTGAATGATTTTAACAGTATCTCATTTAAAACGGTTTCCCCCCTGAAGTTTGGAGCATTGTTTCATATTACGGCGCCTGAATGCACATGGGCCAATCAGCGCGCTGCGTCGGGCTCCAAAGCAGGTAACGTCTTTACAGCGCCACCTAAATTTCACTTTGGACTACTGCATCAAGCAATCTACACTTTTACGACGTTTTTTTCTACTGTCTTGGACCTAAAGTCAACCACGGCTCGTCTTCAGTTACTTCAGTAAGAAAATGATCAAATAGTCTAAATTTGTTTATTTATGAACAGTGCTGTGTTGCAGACAGCGAAGGTGCTGTAAAGTCACATTAGCTTTGGACTAAAACACAACCTTCAAAGGCCAGTAGTTCATGCTTCAGAGACGTATTAATTAATGCAACCCGTCTTATAATTGTAGCTCCTTTTCAATGCTATCAGGATATATAAAAATAGATAGACCATCACGAACCACACTCCATACCAGTAGTTGGCGGTAATGCTACTAAAAGTTTGTTGCCAACCGCCATTAAAACCAAGAAGAAGAAGAACATTATGAGTGGATCTAGCTGTTCCCCCCTGCGTTAGACAAATTGAAAATTCTGTATATTACAGAGTTTATAGATGTTTTTGTCGCTGAAACAATTGTTACAATTCTGAGTGTCAATTTAAAGTTTGACTAAACAAGATTAGTGAAAGTGCCTGTTCAATTTTTTGGTACACTGTTAGTCAAGTGAATTTCTTTTTACGGCACAGTTCTATGTTCTTGGAATCTCTTCTTTTTCTGTAAAATATAATGTATGCTCCAACAATAACACTAGTTTGGAACAATTGGACAACTTGAGGATTTCTTCTATGATTCCTCACTGTGGCTGCCATTAGGACAATTCTTCGTGATTTGAGTGAAACTTCAAAGATGGTACATAAAATACTTTCTGGAAATACAAGTTGGACATCTGCATTACATTTATATTTTTATAAATTAATGCTTTGTGGAATGAGATTACAGAATAGAACAATTAATCTGAAAAAGATTATTAGACAAAAAAAAAACTAAACTAGTAAGCAGGCCGCATATTTTAATTTGACTTGAAAATTATTTTTATTCATGAAATGGGGATTTTACTTAATAATGCATTCTGAAATAACCAGCAAATAGTAATTATATTTTATCAGGTGAAACCTGTGATTAAAGTTCCTGATAGTTTTTCATTTCTCTGAAATTATTATTTATGATAATTATTATTAAAAAGGGGAAACTGCAAAGCATTTTTTCATACATCCTTGGAAATTTTACAGAATAAAGTAGCATGTTGTTGTTTTTGATAGTTAATTTTGCAGGGGAAAGATATTTTGTGTCAAACTAAATTTTCTAGGTCATTTTCTTGTTCATTTTGTTGGTTAAAACATTTTCTTTTACATTAAACCATTGACTCCAGCACTAGATGACTATGCCTCCCCACTGTAAAATACAGACTGTTTTACTTATAATTTTTTGGTGGAGTTATGGCAACCCCAGCTGCCGGCATTTTACCGTAAAACAAAAAACATATTTTACCCGTAATTTTGTTTTATGGTGGAATTATGGCAACCCCACAACGCTAAAAAAAAAAAAAAAAAAAAAACATAGATTTTTCGGTAAAACGCCGGCAGCTGGGGTTGCCGAAATTCCACTGTAAAAACTATTAAGGTGTTGGGAACCGGGGTTGTTGGAATGGTTCCTTTTTGCTGCTTTCCCCCTCTTTTACCACCAGAGGGTGACAAAAAGCTGTTCCTTCCTGAGGGCTTTGCGGTGGTTTCTGGATTCCTGCACACCTGCAATTAATCAGATCGTCTGGAGGCGTATTTGAGGAGGGAGCTGCCGACTCATCAGATCCAGAGTGTTAGCCAGTATTTGGTACTCCAGCCCTCTGTGCTTCTCACTGTGATCTCCTGTTGTGGACCTAAAGTGATATCTCCTTGTGCCTCTTCCTCAAGTTTTTCCTCGAAACGCTGTGGATGTTACCCACTGGCTGCCCGAGTTCCACTGACACCTCCGCAGTTAACCAAACCTCCTTGGATTACCCTGTCGGCAGTCTCACTCGCATGAATCTACCTAGCCTCCTGTGATCCAAAGCTTACTGGTCCGCCCTCCACCACAGCCTCTTCGTCAGTCATGCAGCAACCCTCCACCTGAACCAAACCCCGGTAACCACAGTGATTCTTCCCCCCAGACAAGACCTACCTCCACCCAAGTAAGACCAGTCCGTTTATTCTGACATTGCTGTTTTCAACGACCCCTGAACTCACCATCTCTCTTTTTTTCACATTCCAGTGCTCCGGTGATCCAGATTGCAGACTTTTCCCAGAACCCTATTGTTGATCGTTATTTTGTGTTTACAATAAACTTATTTAACTGATTTCCGTTGTCCTCTTGGTGTTCTGCATGTGGGTTAAGAAATTAGACTCCATCATGACATACGGGTAAAATCAGTGTTTTATTTTACGGTAAAACGCCGGCAGCTGGGGTTGCTGAAATTCAACCGTAAAAAACAATTAGGGGTAAAAACTGTTTTTATGTTTTACGGTAAAATGCCGGCAGCTGGGGTTGCCAAAATTCAACTGTAAAAAACATTTAAGCAGCAAAAAGAAACCATTCCAACAACCCCGGTTCCCAACACCGTAATTGTTTTCACGGTGGAATTTTGGCAACCCCAGCTGTTGGCATTTTACCGTAAAATCTAAGTTTTTTCTTATTTTTTACAGTGCATCATTCTCCATAGTTTTAGTCTCATTGGGGTCATCTCCACTTGAAGGTCATGACTTTCCTCTTCCTCATTAAAGGCTGACTCAGATACTGTGTCTGGGTTTGTAGCAGGTTCCATCCACACAATCTTTGAAACAGGACATTGTCGTTCTCTAGCAACGTTAATTGCCACAGCATTTATTATGCCTGAAGCGCCACTTTGTGTTGGTTTGGTCTATTCGCTTGACTTTCTGCAGCTGTTGCATGATGGTAGATTGGATGTTTTTGGTGAAGATTTTTTAAGGTGAGGCTCTGACTACAATCTGTTGACCTGTGACTCTTTTTAAATCAGTCATAACATATTCTATACTTCTTAACAAATGTCCTTCTATCCTTCAGCTGTCTCGTCATACACAAAGGTCCAGAATTTGTCGTTTTGTTACAAAACGCTTTGTTCTTGAGACACTTCCCTTAATCCTTTTCTGTTCTCTTGTCGCTGGTTATTTCGAAGCACAGAGAGGATGGATGGAGGTAATTGTGTTGCACGCTACTTGAGCTTCAAACAGGAGAAATTCTACAAATTCACTAATTATTGGAAACTCTTCTTTCATCATAGCCTTTGTAACCTGATAATTTTTTCTGGCAGCTGTCCAGTCTGATGGTTTTTTGTGTCACTTTTGATTTTCTTCACAATCGTTTTTTTTTTTTATTATTATTATTTTTGGACCTTTGAACTCATACCTGGTCTGGTTTCTTCCAGGTATTCTGATCAGCTGATTCATAATTTTTGAAGAAAGTTCCTTGGAGTAATTTCAGAGCCCTGCCATGGAAATGTTTTTGTACAGATAATGGATCGTATCCCTGTTGAAATGCTGCCATGAAGGATGTTTTCCATTGAGTGGATAGTAGTGGTTCTGACATAGAAAGCCTGTTTATGGTTATATCCTGCAAAGCTTCAGCCAATTCAGAAATATGAACTGGTTTAGATAAAGCTGGTTGAAATGACCCACCAGGTTATGCTGTGCATCAGCCGCCTGTCTTATATCTCTGTTGACGTCTGGTCCAAGCTGTCCTCACTTCCCTTCCAACATGCAAACACTCTTGCTCAGATCTTTGATCTTTAAGTTGCTTGCCCTGATGCTCTCGTACAGCTTTTATTTTTCCTCTTCTTTCTTGTTCTAGTCAACCTTCAGTCTCCTTTGCTGCCACCTCTGCAGTGAGGTCTTCTCGTTTTCATACAATGTGAGAAGATAAAGAGCAATATGAGATGTGGGGTCAGGCAACAGTAGACTCACGAGTGGAGAATGAAAAGTATTAATCTAAAAACTCCAAGGCAACATTGTTTGGGCCTTAATTTAACTTTGGGAAACATTTTGAAAGTGCAAACACGCCAAATACGAAATCTGAAAAATGACAATCTACAAAATCAGAATAGAGCCTTTGTGGATTATACAGACGTGCAAACAGTTGAGACTTTAGTCTTTATAACTGGGATTAAAAAAAACTGAGTAGATATTAAAAAAATGTAACAATGTAGTTGCTAGTATTAATGTATTGCATCTTTTTAATAGACATTTACCATTCTTCCTCCTCTTCCTCTTTCTCTTCCATTATTTAGAAGAATGTGAAAGACGTTTGATTGACGTTGATTTACACCAAGATGATTCATCAGACTGAGGAAAAAAATCTGTCTGATTATAACAAATTCTTTCATTACCAAAATCTTTGAAGAGATTCCATGTTTAGTAAAACCTCACTGAGTTGTTTTGATCAGTTGAACAAGTGTGAATTTTTCTGATATTTTCACTATCTATACCTTTTTTAGTCTGTGTAGTGGTCAGGACTCAGTGGAGTTGAGACTTTAAGCTGCTCTTAGTATTATAAATACTGTTTGACGATGGATTCCTACTTCACTTTATCCTGCCTAAGAATTTTTAACATTTACAGACAGTTATAAGGATTCTTTAAAAGCAAATGAGGCAGGAAGAACACTGAGGGTTTACAACTAAGACTTCAAACTTCTTTTTAAAAAAACAGAGGCTTGTTTGGTTAACATTCCTTTGCTGTGCTGTATCCTTGCAGGAGTAGTTTGTTGAACGCTGCTAACTGTTTCATTGCAATTCACACCTCAGTGAAGTTGATAAAAAAACGTGTCATGGGAATAACCCACTGAAGGACTACTGATATCTCAACCTTGTGCTAAATCAATGGGTTTTGTGGAAGGGAGATGTAAAAGCCATCAAAGAAGCAACAGCTTACCTGTCTGGAGAGAAAAGACTTGTCACCTTGGCCATTAGTTCAAACAGGAAAAAGGTATTTTATGTGTGGATAAAGAGTACCTTAACTCACGAGAAACCCCAACAGAAGCAAAGGGTATAAAATACTGAAATGTTTGGCTCACATCTATTTATGATTGCATTAACCATTCGAGAGAAAACAATCTACTTTGCTTTTTGCTTTCTAATGCCCCAGTCAGCTAGACTTGAAAAAAGTGGTAAACACAGAAACTTAATTATGAGAGATTTCCTCAGCTGTGACCTTTAATCCTCAGCTCTCCTGTATGCTGCAAACTAGTGAATATGAAAGAAGATTTTTAACAGCAAGTGAGAAAGATTCATATTCATATCTCTGTAGGCTAAATGTTTTATAAATAGAACTTGCTTTGTCACTCCTCAGTGTGGGAAAATATTCCTCTACAACTTCTTAAAAAACATTAAAAGTTGCAGTCCAGTTGTATTCCTCCACACCAGTCACAGATGCCTGTAGCCTGTGACAGGTGTGTGTTTGTAGGACTAGTGTGTGTGTGTAGGATTGGTGTGTGTGTGGAGCGGTTCTTGATGTGCTGACATTCCTGTCACGGCGGTTATCCCTGTTGCTGCTTCACATTTTCCTACTAACATTTTTCTTTCCACTCAACATGTAATGACCCAGTTACATGAATCCGTGTGACCTCCAATTGAACTTTATTTTTTCTTTCTCGTTTTTTTATACAATATTCACATTTTTAGTGATGTGGGCCTAATTATAAATTCCACTTTCTGCGTTTATATTCTGAGGGTTCTGGTAGGTGTTAGCATTCCCTGGCAGGATGCCCGAAAAGCTAATCTCCATGATGCTAGTAATTTCAGAAATGGGAAAACTGTTCCATGAAATAATTGCATACAGTAAAAGTTATTAAAAGTTATGGGGAAGAGGGCTTTGCATATATTGCAAGGTTTTATATTCCTTAAAATGAATCATGGAAACTCTTAAAAAGCATTCCTTTCTCACATCCCTATCAGCAGCAGAAGTTCTGCAGCCAAACTGTTCTAAAATCAGCTTTCCTCTAGTTTAAAATGGGGTATTATGCAAAATAAAATTTTTTTTTTTGTTATATTTTGTGCTATAATGTCACTCCTCATCAAACACATCCTCGCCTCAATTTCTGCATTGTTATGTTTTCTTGCTGTTGTTGTTACTCTTCACCATGTGTGCCGTTGTTGATCATTAAACAGCTGACTCATTTGAATGCACTTTCACATTCATGAGGTTTTTTATATTGACCTTTTATGGTTGAATGTTGGGTGTAGAGTCCACAACATGAGGCAGACATGGAAGACAAAGGCTAAGGTGCAGCTAGAGGAGACGCTGCTTTCAGGTGTTCGTGCGCATAGGTTTAGAAATCTAGATGCTTTTGACACGCATCTTTTTTAGCCTTCGTACATTTCTTACTTTAGCCCAGTCATGCATGAATCATGATCTTTTATCCATCCATCCATCCATTTTCTGTTCATCCTTCGTCCCTTAATGGGGTCGGGAGGGTTATGATCTTTTATGTCAGGATTTTTTTTTCCAAAGTGTTTTTGATTTTCTTAAGGCATAAGAAAGAAGTAGGAGAAAGAATTCTGTTTAAAAAAAGTCTAGGATTTTTTCTAGGGATGAACATTGGGTTTATCCCAATGTTTCGTAATTTTCTCCAAATACAAAGTTGTTATTTGGGAAATACATCGGTAGTATTAGTCTTTATGCATTGCTTGATGTCACAATATTTTTTTTTTACCTTTTTAACCTTCTACTGTAGTTCTCTACAGTAGGAGGGGCTGAATATTCTTGAGTTGGTCAGCATGCTGTTTCATCTGTCTGCCATATTGGGTTTAACAAACATTTTTGTGCACTTGCAGTGAATGGTCAGTAGTTGATAGTGTATTGTATGATGCACTACTGTGCATGTCAGTGATCTGTGTGCATTTATAACATGAAAATCCACAAGAAACACAAGAAAATGGCTTTTAGATACAGTAGCTGTCCACTGCAGTGACCGCTGTTCATGAAAGGGTTAGTTTCGTTCACTCAGTGTTCTATTCTTTTTTTGAGATTGTCATTTTAGTATTAAAGTTAAATTCTATGCAGGAACACATTTTTTTCTCTCTCCTAAAGCTGATAGGAAATGATGTCATCCTCTTTCGGCCCTGGTTGCAACTTCTTGTTGTCTGTTCTTGATGCATCATTTAGACAGAACTTTTTTCTTGCATGGCATTCAACGCTCGTTATATCGAAATACTTCAGTGTGAAAAACCTGTGGGTCTTTCCAAGAGTTCTGCAGCCATGTTATTGTGAAGTATGAAATGTCTTGTCCAGAACTAACTTTATTCAACGGGACATCTCTAGAAAAAGAACAGATTTCTATGCTTTCATGGAGGTTGTGTGTTGGCCTTTAGCCTTTATCTTTGGTATAACTTGATCATTTTGTGTTCCTTTCTAAGTCTTACAGCAATTTTCCGTGATCTTCTCTGTTTGGTTTCTCAAACACTGTGCACTTCACTGATTCTTCTCTGCTGGTTGACTGTCTAATATTAAATTAGACAGTCCAGAAACAGTCAGTCTCATTAGCTCTTCGTAAGATTTTTCCAATGTCTATTTCCACACCGTTACTCCTGTCTCCTTGCATCACTGTTCAGTCTGTATTCATCACAGCCCATGTTTAACATTCCTGTCGTGTCTCCATCTGCCTAACAGCTCCCAGTTCAGTAAATCATCATCATCTACAACATCAGGTTGACATTCGCCTGTCTGGCTTTGGGCCCAGCTTCACAACAACTTAAGACAGAGTTAACTCTTAACCTGTTGGCTGCTTATCACTTCTTTTCTCCCTCCTTGCTCAACCTGTCAATTTGGACGAATAGTCATAATATAACATTAGTACTTTGTGAGAAGTTCAAACCTTAACAGGTTTAGAACCTAATTATGCATTTTTATTTATGACTTCCTCCCTGCTGTGTCTGCTGTTCTCGGGTTTTTATGATGCTGTTTGTTCTCTGTTGTTCTCTAACAAACCGCTGAAGTCTCATGGAACCGCTGAAGTGAAATGTTTTGATTATTCACAAATTCTGCTAGCAGTTTGCTTTTGTCAGCGGTTCGTCTTTGTTAACATGACGTCACATCCATGCAACAAATCGCTTCCTGTTCCTGGAACTTGTGAATAGGTTCATAAAACTGTGGTTCAGTCCATGGCTGGAGGCCCAACATTCTGTAACACAAGAGATGAAGTGAGTCAGGGGCCACATCAAGACCATGAATGGACACATGGGCAACAAAATATAACGATAAAACTACACAATTAATTGCTAAAATATTCTCTCTGTATTCTGTGAAAACTTCTAAAAGTCGAACAGTATTGAACATCTTTTCACATGTATGTAACTTGGGAGAATACAGATAAAAACTGCTTTGGTTTAATTGATGAAACAATATTTAAACTTACTGTAGTGTTTTCTTGGCGGCTCTATTTATGCCTCTCTAGGGTCTAGAGGGCCACATTGGAAGTTATGGCCGTTAATGACCTTGAACAGAAAATGATCCCAAAGCACTAATGCTACATTGATGATTGATCACATCTCCAGAGACCAATAGTGTTGTCACATGAAAAACCAGGGTTCCTATGCATGTTGTCCAGTCTCTGCAGTATGTTCTGTTTCATTAAACATCTGTTGCTGAGCTACAGCTGTGACATCAGGTTTGAAAAAACGTCCTAAGAAGCTTTTTCAAACCCCTGATCCATGGCCAAGTTTGATTTGACAGAGTGAAGAAATGAGATTGGTCTGCAGAGAGGCAGCAGCCCAGAGGACGAGACAAAACACACGAGCGCCATGTTTGCTGGATACAGATGAGCTTTTTGCTATGAATTATGGATTGCGTTTAAGTGAAAATAAATCTACGTACTCAAGTATCAGAGGACAACAGTGGAAAAGCTGGGTCTGTCACGAGTGTTGCACTGGCATCTCCTGTCTGCAAAGCTGGAGCTTCCAAATGACTTTAACTTACATCCTTCTCACTTTCATGCTTCTTTCTGTTCTGGTGATTGATGTCCGATTGTGCAATGCAAGTAAATACTGCAAACCACTAGAGGCTTTTTTGTCATTCTTGTAATATTAAATTAGACAGACCTTATGAAATACAAAAGGTACTTTCCAAATAATTATTTAATTTATTATATTTGAAACAAACCTGGAATTAAGTGAATGAATAATTACTCCACTTGTTAAATCATCAATTTACCATGATGAATTACATTTATTTGCAACACTGAATTAAATTTCCCTTGCTGAACCCCGGCCTGATTACCACCAGAGCTTTAGAATAAACTCTTATGCTAACTAGCATAAGCTAAATGTCTAAAACTAAATCTAGTTTTTTTAGAAAAACATCATATTGTTGAGCAGAGGGGTGGCAGGGTGATGGTCGCTCAGCATGTGGTGCAGCTGAACAATCTCAAAGCTTCTTCACTTCCACATTGCCTTCTTATACGGCATGGCATTAGGGTCAAAATTCAGGCTACAGCACAGCCAGCGATGGCAATGTCTTTGTCACAGGACAATATGTCTATTCTCAAGACAGCTACTGATCCGATTAACAATAGCACCAAAAGGAGACTACTAGCTAGCGTTAGCATTAGAGGCTAACACCTAGCATGCCTAAGCTGCTCAACCACTAGATTACACATGTGAACAAAAAAAATAATATCATGAGGAAAGATTAGCATACCATATCTGTGATTGTAAAGCTTTCCTGATTATTCATGATATCATTGTGTGTAAATCTGTCTTGTGTTTAATATTGCATGCATTAAAGATTATTGAATGTCAGCCATTTTTCTTGATAAAGCTTTGTTTTAAAAAGCATGCTTAATCCAGAGGGTGGCCGGCCTTAGAATGCTGCTTGTTAGTTTTTTTAACGCTGGCTCCAACTTCTCCATACTAATGGACAGCAGAGTATTTATGTTGGTCACTAGCATCTCCAACGCTGAGACAAGTGAGTAATCTTCTAATTCTCCAGCACTGGCAGCTAAGTTACTGATGCCAGCCTATCATTAATCAGATCAGCAGCCAAGAAGGCAGCTGACCAGCAGGGCTGGAAAACCTGACTCCATGGATCAGGTCTGATTGTCCAGAACATCCCATAGTGTCTCATTTGGACTGAACACTTAAGAACTTGGAGGCCAATTTAACATCCAAACCTTTCTGTGTTCACTAAACTGTTCCTGAACTATTGTTGCTTTATAACAGGACACGTTTATCTGCTTTAATGCTGCTGCTGTTTCCGTCCTGACTGATCTGTTGCTATGTAGCCACAAATGCACCAAACTGTAATCCTCTTTGTATTCTAACACCTTTCTATCAGGACCAGCAGTTTGAGCTGCACTGGTTCATCTGAACACATGGAACAGCGTTTAGCATACCATGTGGATGGTTAAGCCCCTCCAGCCCATGAGCCATCTGCGGTTCATTCCTGTTCCTTTCTCGTATCAATTTTGATTCTGGCTTAAATCCTCCCCCTACTTTTTTTTGCCAGCTTCTCACAAATTAACTTTGATGACAAAATTATCACTGCCCTAAATGTATCGTATGCCATGATGATGAGATAATTAGTGTGATTTGTCTGATTTGTGTGTATTGACAATGACAAACTAGGCTGAAATGTGCTGGTTTTATAAATATTGCCAATGGACTTCACCCCAGCATGATCGACTAATAACAAGCACAGGAATACAGCCTGCTGTCCAACAGTTGCAGCCAGGAGGATCGGCATAGCAACAGTCTCCATGTGGCTGACAGCAATCTTTTGGTCATTAGAAAACTTTTCCTGTTTGAGCTCGTGCGGTCATGACATTCTTGCAATGCTCTGCACAGATTAGCTCATCATTTCTCCTCTCAGTATCTGGAGCATACTGAGAGGAGAAATTGGCAATGGACACCGCAGTTCTTGTCATGATCCATACGTTCCTACCAGCAGTGGGTGTCAGAGCGATGCTCCCGTGTCTCCATGGGTAACAGGGAGTCTCGCCTTTTAGAGGCCATGTAAATCACCATGCATGAGAGTCAACTGAAGTGTCACTGCTACCACATTTCGAGAGGTCAAGGGTTAAAAATGTCCCATCCAGGAAAATCTCTCCCCGTCTACCCGTCTTCTTGAAGTTGGTTTCATACTTAAAATCTGATTTTCCCTGATTTTGTATTTTAGCACATCCAGTGGAAACCTATACCAGTCCCAAATGATCAAAAAGTATTTTCTTACTGATGAAACAACCATGACAAGACGTATTTGCAAACCCTCATATTAATATACACTCTGAAAATCTGCAGTTTCAAGAATGTAGTTTCCT
>CAEGAE010089963.1:0-23247 GCA_903067095.1 Girardinus metallicus | reverse complement strand
TATATATATATATATAAAAAACAGGTTTACGTTCCTTCCCTTTAAGCAACACAACAGCATGATGCTTCAAGGAACAGACAAGCCACCCCCTGAGGGCTATGACCCCTGCCCTGCAAACTTCCTGTCATTAGCCAACCAGATGATAACATCCTGATGACATCACCACTCATCCATCGTTGGACTAGCTAAAGCCTTTGCCGCAGTGATTGCAGGGCCACAGATAGTGATTAGTGATTGGGATAGGACGCTGATTATGCTAAGCACGCTGGCAATTGTGTAGCATTTGTGTGTGCATGCATGTAATGATAGTTAATGAAGCTCCGCTCAGTCAGCTGCGGAGATGTGCTCACACTGAAACCTGATTACCGTTCAACCTGCTGACCCTAACTGTGAACTCCCGACAGATGCGAAGCCTCTTCCACTTCCTTTGGCCCTCTCATCACTGTCCTGTCTTCCCGTTAACCCTCTACTTCCTTCTTTTTCGGATCTTGTTAGATCAACTGGTGCTGTTCACAAAATATTAACCCTCACAACAAACACATTAAAGACATATAAGTTGAGAAAAACTTCCCAAAATCTCTTAAAGATGTTGCAACGAGAAGCTAGAGTAACAATATCCAACCTGGAATCCACGCAGTCCTCACTGGAGTTGAGTTTAATTTAATGTTTTTGAGCTGAGAGGTGCAGTAACCCAAACCCTCATTGGCTCTGGAGTTATGAAAACATTAGTTTTTGCCATTTGTTTCCATTTTTCCACATCAACAAACATGAGATTTAAACCGCAGCGCTGGGATTTTCAGAGTTTGGTTGCACCATCATGAAAGAGTGCTAACCGCAAAGTCGGGATGCTTAAAATGTACCATACACCCAACAGAACGCTTTCAACCTTTCCTCCCCCAAGTCCTGCCTCCGGTGAAAAATTAAATGGAAATACAAATCCTGCAGCAATCGTCCGCTTTGGCCGAATCCCCTCCTTTTGTTCTGGACTGCTTGTCCTTTTCTTTTTTCGCTATCGCTAAACGCATGTACACACAGATACTTAGTGGCAACACGCGTACATTTAGCACCTCCAGCTACCCCCGTTTTCTCCATCCACCCCACCCTGACTCTCCTGTGTGTCTTTTCACTTGGAGCCCAAAACAATGAAAGCCAGAAACACCCTGTTAGTGGCAAAGAGAGACATGCAGAAAGGAGAGGCTAATTGCTCTGAATTATGCTAACTGCTGTTTGTAAAATTTGAGCTAGCCTTCACTTCCTGGACATTTTTCCTACAAGATGAAGTAGACCAACGGCAGTCATGTTGTATTAGATGATGAAAAATTAAATGTTCGCATCATATCAGCTCTGTGAAAGCGCTACTGTGTTACTGAGTCCAGTAGATCACTTTTCTAATGACAGAGTTGCGAGGAATTTTGACCCATACTTTTTAGTATCAACTAACTCAACCAGATTTGAGTTCAGATTTTGACCAGGTCACCTCCAAATTCAATCAGTAGTTCCTTGAACTACACCATGTTGTGCAAAGCAAAGCAGGTCCAGACCATCGAAAATTTACTAAATTTTGGTATCGATCCAATGTCAAATAAATACAAAGCTTGTATTGCCGATACCAATACTAATACCTTTACATTTTATTTAAGTTGGTATTTCTTCAAACTTCTGACCTTTTTTGTATTTTCTATCACTTTTACTTTGAAATGTTTAGTTCAAACTTAGAACAGAAGCTCGTAGGTGTCTACAAGATACTTTAATAACCTATTAACATGATTTGTGTCCATTTTAATGAAATAAAAAAGTGCAAAGAAATCAAAATTTCAGAACAAATCAAATCAAAAACTTTTTTTGGTGTAGAGTCGAGAAACTATAATACAAAAATAAAAACACAGCGGAAATCTGACAATCTGATACTTGGTATCGATATTGATATTTTGGATCAATACGCCCACCTCTACATTTTATGACACCATTTTCTAGTGACATTTTATCAACAGTAACCAGACAGGAAGTGAGCAGAGACCTGCCTCAAACGTCTGAAAGCTGGAAGTCAAGCCCAGGCAGGGCCCACATGGGGCTCCTGCTCCACCGATGCACCACACAATACACCCCAAAAATCAGCACCATATTTGACAAGTGCCTTAAATATCTTTTTAGGAAAATGTGAGTGATTTTGGCCTTGGAACTTTTATCTCCTTCTTGCTTTTTAATCATAAGTGTATTAATCTGAACTGGGAGCCTGCAGTGCTTTAGGTGTTACTGTTGTAGTAATTGTGGTTCTGGGAAGGTTCATCACTCTAAAATTTTCTCCATTTGAGAATAGCAACTGTCTCTACAATTGTGCAATTTGACATTTTGAAAATAAATCGGCTTAATGGAAGCGGATGTTGCCACTGGTGTAAACGACGAAGAAGACGATGGGAAGGATCATGGCGCGGCATCTGTTTTAATGACAAACTTATCCATATGTGATTTTATTTGCTTTTATTACTTATTGGAAATACTGCAATTGCAAAATTATGTTTTTTTTAACCTCGGAGGAACACTGAAAGATTTGTGCACATTTGCTGCTGTGGGCTGCTGAAGCCTCAAAGCTTTAGAAATGGCTTCATAAGCCCTTCAGGTACTTTGCTTCTCATCTCTTCTTGATTTATTTAGACTGGGGCAAAATGTGTTTGGTTTTTGAGGCCTTTTAACCTACTTCATGTTGCATTTAATAATTAACAAGGTAGAATTAGACTTCTTTTGTCAATCAGCAAAAGCTTTGCTCGCTAAACAGATCGCTAGGACTTTCATCTTATTTAAAGCTTATTTTCTTCTTCTTTTTTTTTTTTTTCTTTTTTGCTCTTGGACCTCACAAACATATCAAGCATTCACCAGCATAAAGGAATAATTACAACACAACAGTTAAAAATAATTGCAGAGCATTTCTTCACTATGGCCCATAACCTCAACCAGAAGAATGCATCATTACATTCCAACAGCAATACTGCCAGTAATTTGCTCCTGGAATTTCCTTTAAGATGTGTGCTAATTTGAAATCGTCCACTTGATTAGAATAAAACCTCCTGTTTCGGAACATTCAGCTCATGCCGGACAATCTCCGCCACGTGCAGTCAATCATCCTGTCCTTCCTGTGATCCCCACATTAGTCCGGTTTGGTACTTTGTTAAAAGATGCTGGCGGAGATCTGCTGGCCAAAGCTCAAATAAACCTCAGGGTTTCACCTTAGGGTGGACCAAGACCTACACAAGTTGTGCCTTAAAGAAGTTAGGAATGCCTTCTTGATAAATTAAGGGCAAAAAAGAGAGATATCAAGTTTAATTTCAGAATAATTATTGTCAGAGCCAAAAAAAATAAAAAAAATAAAATCTAAGAAGTTGTTTGAACATACACTAAAGCCAAGGAGATGGCTGCTCCACCAACAAATTCCTTCTCTTCTGAAATCTTGACTAACAGTCCAATAGAAGATCAGGTTTCTGAGGTTGAGTCTGTGGTGAACGCCATGGTGCCAATAACAGCGTTCACATCAGCTTTGATACATGTCCCAATCAGCGCCAACCTCCAGTAAAGTCCTGGTTCGCTAGAGTCTCCATCGTTTCTAATTGCCCCGCGGTGTTGAGCAACTCTGATGGATTTCTGAACGGCACGCTTATGGATGCTTGGGAGCCTCTCGTTTTTGTTTACGAGTGCCGTTTCAAGCACTCGTAAAAATACTGCCTGAAACTTCCACTGGAAACTAAAAGGAAAACAAGCAAACTGGTCCCAACGTTCCCCGAACAGCGGCGAGAGAAGCAGCGAGAAAAGCTTGCCGTCAGCCAAAGCTGAGGCAGCGTTGAAGTGACGTTGTGTAAAACGCAGATTCAGTCAAATGAAGCTATTGAGGCAGTTTTGAAAATGACAACCTGAGGGAGAAAAGAACATTTCACAAACAAAAAACTGAAAAAAGTGTTACGCACATGTTTTCATATATGCATGGTACACTTTTAAGATTTGCAAAAGAAAGCATTACTTTGGTTCTACATTACAATTTAGTTGGAAATAATGTTTTGTTCTGTCACAAAAAACAAAGTTCTAAAAATGTTTGTGGTTTCGAAGTGAAAATGTGAGTAAAAATTGATGTCGGCGTTAGTGGTTTTGTAACGTACCACAGCAAACCCAGACTATGTCGAAAGGAGACGATATATTGTCCCGCAGAAACTTAAAAAGTGTGTTAATACGCTTTACAGATGAAAATTCCTGCTGCAACGTAATCCCTTTTATGAAGATGAGAAGCAAAGAAAGTGAGAGAAGAGTCTTTGACCTGCAGCTGCAGCGGTTTATACAAGTATGGCAACTTTCCGGAACAGTTCCGGTAACGAGCAGCACGATGATGAGGTGCCTATGAGGTAAAAGTGGATGGGAGGAAAGAAGGACAGGCAGGGGAGGACGGAACAGCACCACCAAAGTCCGATTCGATCCGGATAGCTCCTCTGAAACCTCCAGTCACATGAGGTCACTCTTTTAGCTTGGAGACGGTAGCCCTCCGAGAAATATAATAGATTAAAGAAAAGCTTTTCAACAGAAAGTCCATGTCCTTAAAATACCAGAACAATCACTCTGTTTAGTTTGCCTTTCTAGATTTACTTTGTGCTCACTTTAAAGAAAACTAAGTCAGTGTGCTGTTGATGCTTGTCTTCCCTGTCAATGTGCGCACTTTGGACAGAACAGGGAAGACAAATTGTTTGAGAGAGAAGTGAAGGAAGTCATTGATGTGGAACATGAAATGCCGACCTTGAACAGAGGAGGTGGTCTCATCTTTCTAACGCCGAAAGCCCAGCATTGACTCGTCATGCACAAACTCACACTTTGAGACATGAAACCAAAAAAGTGTACATGTTACCATTGTTAGCGACTTGACAGAGTCATCGGTGTTAAAAACATAAACAGGGAATTGAATAGAGGTTAGCATTTACTCGTGTGACCTGGGTTGTCTTAAGTTTTAATCTTTCTAACACCTACAGCCCCTGCCTTGACTCGTCTCTCCAGGCAGTTTCACACAAACTCACATCTTGAGAAACGTAACCAAAAAAAGAGCACATGTTGGCATTGTTGAGGACTTTGGAAGGGTTGCCAGTGGTAACACTAACAGGGAATTGAATAGAGGTTAGTGCAAGAGACTCATGTGAACTACATGGCCTCAGGTTTCATCTTTCTAACACCTACTGTACAGCGTCGACTCGTCTCCCCAGGCAGTTTCACACAAGCTCACACCTTGAGATGTGATTAAAAAGTGCACACATTGGCAGGGACTTTTTAGGATCGTCAGCGTTAATGACATCAACAGGAAATTTAATTCCTAAAGCAAAAGACGGAGTGTGTACAATACGTCATCACGTAAGTAGGTCACACGCTACTGGTACAGATAAGCGGCTTCAATAAAAAGACAGCTTAACGATTCCAAGGAATTGAACTATTGAGAACCAGTTCTAGGTTCCCGTCCCTACTTCTGTGGTGACCTACTTCCTATAAAGCAGAGGGCATTTTGTACTGCCTTCCTCTCCTTAGGTTCTCCCACTGGTCCTCTGAGTTGTCACATGACAGATGCTGCCAACAGCTCTGAAGCTGAATTTTGTTCAAACTTCACCAGAGTAAAGGCCACTGTTGGAGTCACTCTCCCCGTTCCACTAGGGAGCGCTCTAGTTTATGTCACATGGAGTTAAATAGACTTGACTCCAGAGTGGAAGTGACTTGTTTGGGAGCTTCAACCATCCAAAGAGGTCTTGCATCCATGATGGGTGGAAAATGTTGATGTAGTTTGTTTGTAACATAAACTACATGCAAGTGTGAGGATCTTTTTTTTATCATGATTATGGATATACTTAAAATGTGGTTTTCTTGTGTTTTAAAGTTGCAATTAGGTGATAAATGTTTTTGGAAATTTGATCTTTACAGATATTTGAAAATACAATTATTAGTAAAAAAAAAAAAAAAAAAAAAACAGGGGGAAACTTACTTAACCAAATTTAAATTCAGTTTTACACAAAATATTAAGAAAACAGTTTATACTAGCATTTCAACAGTTTTAATCTCTTATTCAAACTTTTATTTTTCTGTAAGAATAAATAAATGTCAATGGACAAGAACTGTAAATCTTACTGGAAGAAAATGCAACATAGCATATAATATGTAACATATCAAGTTAATGTCTTTGAAAAACTTAGTAAAATTCTCTTGATACAACTGTTTTTATTACAAAAGTTTAAAATCACTTAAAATTTGTACAAAATTATGGGACAATCAACTTTTTTTTCCTTTTTATAATTTAACTTTGTTTTAATTATTGTTTGGTCAATTAAACTGTTAACATAGTTACTGTATTTTGTTTTTGTAACTCAGAGTTTTTCTGGCAACCACAGCTGTTTTTCTTTTTGTTGTAAAAACAACAGATTTTTCTTTTTAAGTGTATGCTGAACTCTGCAATACTCCCACTCTACAATTAAAAGCCCGGCTCAGATATTAGCGGGGCAGTGCTTCTTGACGGGCTTATCTCGGTCTAAACTCCTTACTGGAAGATGAACTTTGGTATTCCGTGGCCTGCTGACAACTGAAAGTTGGAACCGCACAGGAAATAAAACTAATTTCATTTTAATTTATTACAAGGACAAAGGCAGTGAAAGCAGTCTTATGTCGTTTTGCTTGAAGTTAAATTTCATATCTAAATAATCCACATTAGCTTTGATAAGAAACATACTCTAACTGATTGGAAACTTGCATCAACGATGAAGCCATCAAACACGGAGGGGGGGGTGGAGAGGAGACCCAACATCTGGTGAACATCTTGTCATGGCCTGTCTCCTCCTATTTGTTTGTTTTCCTTCTCCTCCTCCTGCTCCTGTCAGTCATTGCTGCACTGTTTGCGCAAGGAGCTCAAGTAGAGGAAGCTGAATTATTGTCAAGTGTGTGCTAAGGTCAAATAAATTGCGTTAAAGTTATGTGTTATGTGTGTGTGTCTGTGTTCACATTCTTTCGGCTCAGTTTTCTGTCTTGTTCTACGTTCGTACTCTGCTTTGGCATTTCTGGAGCCTTCAAAGGCGCTGAAAAGGCACTCTTGAAAATGGACGCATCAAATGTCCAAGAGGATTTGTATTGTGTGGAGTAAAATGAGGAAAAGTGCACTGAAACAGTTTCACAAAATCACGTTGCGGATTGGAAGATCCAAGTTTAAAAGCGCCTGGCTCAACAAGGATGTCTCATTTTACACCATGGCCAGGGGCTTTTGCAAGACACTTTAGAATTAACCTGAGAGAAATGCATTTAGTTTAATATAAAGAACTGAGGCATGAAAAAGTAAAAGAATACCTGATCTTTGACCAAATATTTGCTACGATTACCTCCATAATGTAAGTTCCTTGTAAAGCAAGAGGCCAGTAAAGCTTCTCAGCATTCTGAATAAAAACATAAAGAAGAAAGATAGAGTATCTACAGAGGAAGTGAAAGGTAAGTGCTATCCCAAATTTGGCCGACAAATCCATCCATCCATCCATTTTCTGTTCACCGTTGTCCCTTAATGGGGTCGGGAGGGTTGCTGGTGCCTATCTCCAGCAAGCGTTCCGGGTGAGAGGCAGGGTCACCCTGGACAGGTCACCAGTTTGTCGCAGGGCAACACAGAGACATACAGGACAAACAACCATGCACTCACACACTCACACCTAGGGACAATTTGGAGAGGCCAATCAACCTGACAGTCATGTTTTTGGACTGTGTGAGGAAGCCGGAGTACCCGGAGAGAACCCACGCATGCACAGGGAGAACATGCAGGCCGACAAATCCAGACTCAAAAATGACATTAACTTGGTTTAAAAAAAAAGAAGAAAAATAATCGTCTGCTGGGAATCTGTATCTCACCGACAGCATTTTCTGTGTTCTGGAATCTGTGTGACCAGCTTGTCTCCCACCACAATCATCACTGGGCCAGTATGTGCTCACCAGCATGGACTGGTAGAAAAAACCACTAACTGCAAAATAAGATCACCCACTCAAAACGCCAGTCAAAATTTACACTTAAATAGTGGAGAGTAATAACTTGTAACTGCACCTAATACTACCTAAAAAGCTAATGTTAGCTTACATGCTGTCATATCTTATTGGCTGACATACTGAGTAATTAATTCAATGTATTCAGTATGCTAGTTTTGCTTTACAGTCCAAATTAGCTAAAAAGCTAATATTAGCGTAAATGTTATCATTTTGGCTCACGCTGGCAAGATGGCTAACGGGAGCTTAATCCATTCAGTAAACAAATTTAGGTTTTTAGGTCAAAATAAATTAAAAAGTTAATGTTGGCTTAAGTATTATGTTGGCTTATCATGTCTAGCATGATGGCTAACATTAGCGTAATCCAGTAAGTTATCTAATTTTGGTTTTCAAGTCAAAATAAGCCAAAAAAAGAGTTTATCTTAGTATAAATACCAGTATCACATTAAACTTCACTTAAACAATTCATAGGTATCGCTTTCATAGACATAAATCTAAGTGCTGAAGACATGAAAGTTGTGTTTATAGGCCCAATCTGTAAGGTTTTGTGGCACCAAAAATTCAAAAACACTCAATTCCAAGGATGTAAAACGGTTAATAACATGATACAAAGAGATGCTTACTTCACGCACGGTACTTTAACTGGCCACAGTGGCCTTACACACGCACAGAGATTTAATCTAGCTTTCCAGTGCCTCACTGCAGCACCCAATAATCTTGCAATAACAACGATGACCAATCCCCAGCATGCGTTCTCATAAAATGCATCTTGACGTGAAACCACCGATGGAAATTCTCTGTTCTCCTAACAGCTCTGGAACGGAGCTCCGTGTCCTGTCCTGGGAGAGAACGGCTCTTGGAAGACGATTCAAAGGTGCCTTACAGAGTGTTGCCACAAAGGGTCTTCGATGACCGCCTTAATAAATGCGTTGGGAACAGCACCGGAGTATGATTTACAATTTACATCACTCAGTTTGTTTTTTTTCCCCTTCTTTCCTAAGCATAGCTAAAAAGTGTTTACTGGCATTTTCTCGAAACACTTCCAAAATAAATTCTCTGTCAAAGCGCGTATGCCTCAGCCCCCGGTCCCCACAGACCTGCCTCTATCTTGTGCCATAAACATCTTATTTCGTGGGTGGATGAGTGGGTGGGTGTGGTTGTTAGGACTGCGGGTTGTGAGTGTTGCTTGGCTCCAGGTCACTTTTTCCAGCATGAGGAAAACAAGTCTATTTGTGAAGTTGCCACAGGAGCAGAATGTACCTTTGCCTGTGCAACGGCACCATGATACGTGTCCTAAGTCCATGTGTGCTTCTCTGTGGGTGTGTGCCGGAGCCAGCTCAGTGGCTGGCTGGCCGCTTCCAGGGACTGTTGTGCCATCTTTGGGCATTTTGGCAGGCGAGCTGCATTAAGGCAGCTAGAGCCAGCCTCTTGCGCACACTCACCAGGACCGTAAATGTATTAAAGCAGACACAAGTTGTTTCATCACATTTTCAAGCATCTTTAAGCCAAACAAGACTTTAAAGCAAAGTTCTTGCCAGGAAATCACCCATCTTCCTTAAACGTTTGGACTACGAAAGTATTAAGGGCCCACATTTTACAAACACCAATCTTAATGTATTTTATTGGCTTATTATTAGCTTAGGGGTGGGACTGGATAAAAAAAAAAAAAAAAAATCAAATTAGAGGGTTCACAATTAAATCATCCTGAATATTTACCCTAAAAAAGTAGCGTTTTTACCTAAATGGGCTTTTTCATGTCAGGAAAGATGCATTCTATTTTATTTCAATTAAAAACCATAGAAAAAAAGTTAAAAAATATCCCAAAAACAAATTAAATTTAAAAAAAATTATTTATTCCCACTGAGGGCAATTAAAGGAGGCATGTAGAGCATACTGAAAAACACAAAAAGGGCAATTTTAAGTAATTTCTAGAGTAACTAGCCCTCAAATCAACTGTCTTTTTTTCTGGTAAATTGTCTAAATAGGTTATTTAGGGTTTTGTTTTTATTTTTGTTTTTGTGCGAATTTTGACATTTATGTGCAAATTTGTTTAGTTTCCAAATATGTTGCCTAAAACCGTCTCGGTGCTGGCCTCTGCAGGTCAAAAGGTGGCTACTGCAGTTGAATGGACCTATTGTTTACAACAATGTAGCTTTTCCTCACATGGTGCACAACATGGCGAATTCGTTGACCATTTTTTTGGATACAAAAATGTCATTAGAGGCGTCTGAAAAGTTGCTCTGAGATATTGTGGAACATCTTTATTAATACTGAAATAAAATTACATAAAGGGGAAACTCTACTTATTGATTAGGTCTCATCTAAAAGCTATTGTTTGGAAGTGATTGTATTTAGGGGCGTCCAATCAAATGAGATATGCATGCCACACTTTTCAGATTTTTATTTGCAAACCTGTTTTGAAAAATCACCCATCGTTTTTCTTTTTCATCACAAGTATGCACAGCGTAGCGCTGGTCTGTTGCGTACATTTTCGATTTAAAAACTTTTACGCTCATCGGTTTTAACGTAAAATGTGAAACCGGCGGACTGCGAATGCTCCTGCTAGGAGTTACATGTGCTTACATCAGTCATAAGTGTGTGAGAATTAAGAAGGCAATGTGTTTGTATTCAGTTGACAGGCTAAACGAAGCGCAAAAGCAGCAAAGGGCTGTAATTTGGTTAAGTCTGAGGTTGCAGGGATATCAACATGGCAGAACAAATCCAATGTCAGAGTCACTCTGTCTCCCCCTCTGTAGTTAGCATAATGAAGATTAGCCTCAAGCCATATACCGTAGCCATAGACCCTGAGGTCACTACTGGTGTTTAAAATGAGCCCTCATAGGATTGTTCGTGTGCGAGTTCCCACACCGGACAAAACGGCACCAGAACAAAACGACTATAGGACTGGTTATGCATTTTCCACTGCAGCTCTCGGGTGAGTAAGAAGCTAATAAATGCACCCTGTTTTCTGAGAAAACCATAATGATATAGGGAGAGGCCTAAAATAAACTACTTTGTCAAAGAAGCTCAGCAAATTCTTGAGGTGACCTCAACTTGTGTCGGGGGAACAAATATGGGTTTTATGAGATGTAAAGTGGAGAGAATAGGGAGCCCTCTAATGTCAAGTGGCCATGTTTTAATAACTGTACCGGGAGCTGAATCAGTTATGTATTTCAGTGAAACCACCAGTATCGGAGGAGGATTGTAGTCTTGAACTGTGTCAACAGAATGTAGAAGTTCTGTTGACACAGTCAATTCAAAAACGGTTTCTGTTTTCTTTATTCCTTTGTTTTGGCTGCTAAGCAAACTGTAAAAAATATTAGGAAAGACTTCTATTCTTGGCTGATTTAACAATTTCCAGCAGTTTATCGCCCAAATACCTAGCCTTATTTTATTGTTCTATTCATTATTCTGACTGGAGGTGACACACAGACTGGAGAACAAAATGGTAAATGAATGATTATATTAAGTACACTGATTCAGAATTCACTAATTGATACATAAGTGAAAAATCCACCCATCTGTGGACTTTTTCAAAGAGCATATCTAATATATTAGAAAAAAAAATGCATGTTGGGAAACTGAAATACCTAAACGAAATGTTACTTGATTGGTTGATTGATTGATTGATTGATTGATTGAGAGTCACATTTAAAGTGGATCTCAGTGTCACTGACATTGCATCAAGTAGCATTGACACAATGACAAGGAGCGTCAATGCTACTTGGCATCGGCTGTATTTACAATGATTGTACATCAGCCAATCCAGAATTGGCATTCATTTTTTTTGTTGCTCATTGGTTGTACTTCCAGCAGTGCAGATAAGAAAGCCTAAAGTTGTTAGCTTCTGTGGTTTAGCTAAGCCAGTTTCCACTCATTGATGGGTGTTAAGGTATATTTGGTGTCTGACATAATAAGCTCGTCACTCATAAGCGTTTTTGTAGTGAGTCTCAAGTATTCACACATTTCTGGCTGTTGTGGTTCCTAACCCGTGGTCCACTAACTGCAGTGGCTCTCAGTCAGAACCACTAAAAATAACCGGGACGTCCCGCTGATGACTTTCAAGCAGAACAACTATGTTCAAATCCCGTTTTAATCATCTATTACCAAAAAAATTCCTTTGTCCTCAGTGCCAGTTTGCAATGGCACTGAGGACAAATTATTTGGTGTGTATACTTTTGTCTTCTTTAATGAAGTTTAAGCTTTCAACTGTGTTTCCAAGATTCTAGCTGTCTTATTACTGACAGATTGCTGCATGACCAGCTGCTCAGAAGGCATCCAGGAAACTGAACGAGGTGTAGGTGGAGACGTCAGCTGAGCACGGTTTGGAACATACCTTCAGGAAAGAGCTGGCCTGCTAAAAACCAGCTCCTTGTCCCAGTAGATCTGGGCTCTCAGCTATTGAGAAACAATTGCATCCTAGCGGTGTGGAAGTCTAAAATTTTACCCAATCGCTAAAATTTGGTTCCAGTTCAACACTATGAAGCTTACCAGAAACTTCCTGTGCCGTAAACAACCGTCCCCCACTGCGAAGAGAGAAGTGCCAAGCCGAATAAGGTGGTTATTAATTAATTCAATATTTGGAAGCGTGGCCAACATGTTCACTTCATCTGCTGCCTTCGCTAAAACTAGAGGAAGACTACAATTCTACATTGTTCACAGCGCCTCCCGTGAACAATCGCTTTGCTGATTAGTTCGGTAGAAATTCTGCTTGAGGCAATCCTTGTAAATGTCAGGAAGCCCAGACTGTCTGGGAATCCAGATATTAATCAAGCGGAATAGCGCAGGAAAGGAATGACCATGCTAGGAAAGAGCTACATCACTGTTATTTTCTGCCATTTGTCTCTCTTTGGATATTGCCAGTAGATGCAATGAATGCACACCTAAAACAGAGAGATGACTACGTCTTTAACTAGTTTCATAAAGGTCAATGTCTAAGGAATCCCACGTTTGTCCCTTTAAGCCACATAACATTTCCCCCAAATTCTTAGAGATCATAGAGATGTTTTTTTTTTTTTTTGGCAAAAGTGAAACAGGTCTTTGTCCTCTGTTTGGTGAGAAATGGTTTTGATCTTGGAACTATTCCATTTTTGCTCAGTCGCTTTGTTGATTATTGAATCATGAACACTGACCTTAACTGAGGCAAATGAGGCTTGCAGTGTTTTGGATGTTGTTCTGGGTTGTTCTGTGATGGATGAGTCACTGATGTGCCCTTGGAGAAATGTTTTAAACCTGAAAATCCTGGAAAGGTTCATCCATGTTCCATGTTATTTTGCAGCAAAGTGGCTCTCAATGTGGTAGACTTCATACTCATAGAAATGTATCCCCTGGTTTTTTAGATAAAACCAGGGGAAGAAGGGCAGTCATTTTTCACAGGAGCACAGAACAAAAGAATTAAACATAAAAACAACAACAGGGCAATATTTTATAGTTTAATATATAAAAAGTTGCCGTAGGTTGCTTTCTGTTACACTGCAGCTCCGAAGCCTGACGTATATGCGCAAGCTAGTTAGCATGGCCACTGACGACAGCGGATAAACAGTTTTCCTGTAATGTTAGCTCAAATGTAGTGACAGAATTACCAAATACATGAAGACTTTTCAAAGTTTCATGTTTCATATTGATTCTACTGTCGCTTTAAGAGAGCCAGAGAGCCAAAAATCCACTTGCATATCGCAATATGGCTGAAGCTAGAAACAGAGGTGGCCAAATTAGCCAAAGATTTTACTCAAGTAAGAGCAGCACTACTTCAACATATTTTTACTCAAGTAAAAGTAAAAAGTAGCTGTCCAAAAAATTACTCAAGTGTAGAAACGTTTTTGGTAAAAAGTCTACTCAAGTATTGAGTAACTGACCAAATTATCAACCATTTAATATTTAAAAATGACATCAAGCGGGCCAAAATACAAAGTTAAGAGAATTTTGGTGTTTTAAGGACCACAATTACAATAATTTTTCCAAATTTCTCAAAATTGTCATATACAAAAACTGCATGTATATGACTGTCTGGTGGACGTCTGGTTAAAACACGTTTGTTTTTCATTCAGTAGGTAGAGAATCCTGAAATTTTACTCAAAAAAGAGTAGTGATACTTTGTAATAAAATTACTCAAGCAAAAGTAAAATGTACGTCGTAGTAAAACTACTCCTAAAAGTACATGACTAAAATGTCATAACTCACAAAAGGAGTTGCTGATATTTTTTACTAATGGCCAGGCTGGCTTGGGTTACATTCTCCCTTAGTAAATAAAATTATGTGAATTTTTTTTTAAATACTCAGATTATCTTTGCCTAACATAAAATTAGATTTATCTGAAACATTTAAGTGTACTCTGCGCAGATACCTTAGTGTCAGTAATGTCAAAAAAAAAAAAAAAACAACAACTACACATCAGGAGAGAATTATTTTGAATCAGCAGAATATTCTAAACATCTCATCTTAAAGCACAGGAAGGATGGTATATTTTTCCAGCAGTCAGCTGTATTTAGTGGCTTTACCTCATCTATGTGAATCTGTTGTGATGCGTCCTCACAGGTTCAAGTGAGTCAGTGGCAGTATTGTGAGCTGAAAGTGAGAGGTCTGTGGAACAATTGAGCTCCAGTGAGGTCACTGATGGCTTTCGGCATTGTCTGTTGACTTTCATAAAAAGCGTGGGAGCTAACAAACTGCAGACATTACGGAACATTATGAAGGACAATTAGTAGTTTACATTGCAACATATCCGTGACCATGTGTCTTGATTTTGTCATAGATGTTGCTCATGATCCATTCTTACCAACTATGGAAAGCAAATGTTAATCTAATTTATTACCTTAGCGCGGACTATTCCATATTATAAGAATGCATGCTATCAAAGCCCATTGCTCTTCTATGTCTACTTTAACTTGAACCTAGTGATGCGGACACATGAAAGACTCTGTTATATCTCCGTACGACAGACGTGTGTAGAAAAATCTCGCTTCAACATGCATCTCTTTAAAGTTTATGCCTTAGTTTGAGCCTCACAACAGTTCCTGTTTTACGCAGTAGGCCTCATTGCAGACTAAATCTACCTTTATTCAGCAACTGCCAACAAATGAACACGTTTATGTAACATTTTGCAGTAAATTATATCTATGTGTATACTTATGTTTAGGAAAAAACAAATAGTTAGTTTGCAGTAGTTTCTCAGTTTTGTTAGATGCAGTCTTCAAATGTGTTGACTTGTGTTCTCTATGCTTCTTTCTGTCCCCTACTCAAATCTAATTTCCTTGAAATTCTTTTCCCCACCTCTCACCCTTTATTTTCTCCTTTTTTTATCTCTGTATCCATTACATTTGAAATAAACCCAATGAAATTGCAAATAAAATTTTATAGAATATAAAATGGAGCATCATGTGGAAGTCGCAAAGCTTCACTTGTGAAAGTAAATCTGTTAGGCCTCACCTTGGTACACAGGACAATTCTTAGAGCCACACTTCCAGACAAGGTATGCAAACAAATAAATGATTAAAAATAGACTTTTAGAGTCTGGTTTCTTTGTAAATGTCCTGTGAACCTTTGCAATGAGAATATGCAAGAAAGAGCAGGTTGGCTTCTGTGGGGCGACTTTCTGGTCAGACTCTGCGTAGGAGGTAGGTTGATGAGTGACAGATAAGGCAGTCAGGAAGTAACATTCAATAAGGAAGAAAATGTTTACCCGGCAGAGGTGGTTTCCCAGACTTTCCTCTTCGGAGACTCTGCCCTTGCTTAGCTGAAAAACTTGAGGTTTTGAAAAAGATCAAGAGGAAAGTGTCCTTTTACCAGGGATTGTTTCACTTGCGGGATCGTATAGGGAAGGGGACCCAATGGAAACCAAGAGTCGTGAAACCTTGAGCAGTGACTTGGGCAGCCAAGTAAGCTTGTCTACTTGGCTGCTACATTGGTCTGATTTCACAGTGGGAAAGCGAATGATCGCTTTGTTCATAATCCTTTGAGCAGTGGTCAGCTAAACAGATCAAGTCAGCAACAGAGCAGCCAAAACAGATCCAAATTCTGTGGTGCAAAAGACATCAAGCAGTGATTGAAGGCACAGGGAACAATACAATCAGAGCAATCAAGGATCAGGCAAAGAGGGTGGTCAAGAGGTAGGGGATGGGTCAGCTACGCAATCAGGATATCAGACATGAATGCTTGAAGACTGTGACAGAGATAGCCTCAATCGGCAGACCAAAGGATGGGACAAGAAATGGTCAAAGACCCTTCGCTCTGAATGTTTCAGTCTTGTGAAAGATTATTGGAGAACATAAATAATTGGCCTATAGCAGTGGTCTTAAACTCCAGTCCTTAAAGGCCAGTATCCTACAATGTTTAGATGACTCTCTGCTTCGGCCCACCTGACTCTAAAGGTTGCAGAACACTGGTAGTTTGACAGTTTGAGACCACCGGTCTACAGACAAGTTGGTTTCATCAAATTAAGGAGTTGGATTTAAGGTAAATTTATTTTAGGGCTTTTAGCCTCTTTACCAGGAATGCCAGCAAATTTGTCTGTGTCTAGGACGCAGCAGTGGCACAGGGGTAGAGTGCGTGACCCATCACAGGTTCTAGTCCTGATGACATTTTTTGCATCTCTTCCCCGTCTCTCACAACCCACTTTCCTGTCTGACCAACCTCAAAAAAAAAATTGTGTCTATATTTTCTTACCTTCCATACTTATCTCAAATATATTTATGACGTTTGACATGGTTTGAAGCCAGGTGGCAAAGGACCAACAGCGGGACTGACTTGGAAAGGCAGCTAGGCAGATAGTCATCCTGTCTTCAGAGTCTCACCTTGTCCTCTGAGGGGCTAATGTTTCTGGGAAAACCCCACTCTGCTCGCTGCCCTGTCAGTTTCCTACAACTGGCACATACCTGTCTGCAAACAGCAGAGTGTGGGGAAAATGGGATCCAATGTGATGATTGGTTTAAGAGCAAAACTTTGTCCAGCGGTGACTCTGATTTTAGGATAATCTTCATCAGCTCTTGGTCATCTTTTCTAAATGGATCTTTTAAAATGGCTCCGAGACGTCGCTGGCGCGAACCGTCGTTTTAATGTCGCCATCTATCAGCTACAATTAAATCACCAAAAGTCCAGGTCCAGCAACAGCAAAAGTGCTTGTTGTGCAGGTTTTTGCCGCACAGTGATTTCTCTTTACTTCCGAACAAATTAGGTGCCGTTATTGGGCTGACAAACCCGGGCGTAAGCTCCAGAGAGGCGGGACAGACTTGGATGGGATGTCTAAACAAATGCAACAATGGTTTTTATTGTTGTGCTGGCTCAAACTTCCCCACATCCCTCTGGCAGAGAGCGCAACTCTCCGTGGAACAGCCCGTCAGTGCACATACACTTGATTTGGCTGATTATGAACTGAAAGGTGCTCTTATAGAGACAAGGCTTTGCTTTCCCTCTCCTTTTCTCACTCGTCGGGCTTCCATGTGAGCTGGAAGGAGAAATGAAGGGACTGGGGATTGATTGAGATGGAAAAAGCTTCAGGAGAAATTGCTTCAAAATAGCACCTTTTTTGGTGGTGGGGGGGGTTCTCTTCATATGTGTGAACAAAGAATATTGGTGGCTTCCCAGCTACAGTCTGGCCCTTGCAGCTGGCATAAAGCCCCGATCACTGGGCTGGCAAAGTGGTTGTTTAAAGCACAGCATGGCTGGCACAGAAAAAGCCTCTGGTTGTTAGTGGTTAACCCCAGGCTCCCCACGAGACTCGCTGCTCACTCGTCATTCTGCCAAGATCTCGGTGCATTGCATTAAGTTTCCCCTGTCAATGACGTACAAGTGATCGTTCAAAAGTATAGGAGGATATGTACGTTTAATGGCAAGAAATGACCACATTTTCCATGTTTTGACATTAACAAAAACCCCAAAAAAGATTTTTTTATACAAGAATGAAAAAAAAGTTCTTTCATATGGGAATCTTTTCTACTGGGGCTACTATGGGAAAAAGGTTATTAATAGTGCAGTATGGGGGCGACCGTACAGATGTACAGTGCTGGCCACATTTATCAGAACCTCTAGTAAAGATGTGTTATAAGCTTTGAAATATGAAAGTCTTTTGTCGCAGTATAATCTCCTCCACAACTCAGGTTTTATAAGTACTAAGGTTAACAAGTTTGGTCATGTGACTGCTGGAACTATTTATGTTGCTTTAGTTGGATTTCATTGAAACACTAAATATTCCCAGGGCTTTGGAAGAAAAACAAAAGGACATTACCACACAACCTCCAATGTACTTAACAGTAAACTTAGGGTTCCCAAATCCTCCTAGAGAGTTCGCGGACCAAGAAACTCAATCTTTGTCTAATCTGATGAAAGAATGTAGCTCAAGTTAATATTCCAGTAAAAATGAACAAACTCCAATTGGTTATGTTTGTGATGGTAGGACAGATTAGGCATCGCTCCCAAGTAACCATGGAGAAAGTATTTATTGGCGGCAGTACTTTTGATACAACTACTTCTTCAAATGGGAATTTCTCCCTATTTTGCAGAAAGATGCAAACGTCAGGACTGATTTTTCAAAAGTTTTCGAAACAAATTATGTCATTGCAATAAAATATGCAACTTCAGGGTTTTTTGCTCATCTTGACCATAAACATCACCAAACTAACTTCCCTTTAAGTTGTCAGTGTTTTTTTTTTTATTTTGTAGTAGTTTTGTAAGACGAAGAAACATTGAGATACACAGTCAAAACCAGATGTTTACATACATTGAATAAGAGAGATTTTGAAGACATTAATACATAAATCTCTCACAAGAATATTATTTCTCATTATTGTGGCATTTAGCAAACAGAAATAATTGTGGTAATGCTAACTGAGCTAAGACAAGAGAAGTTTGGTCTGATTTAACTTCAGACAGTGGACAAAAAAAAACATGTGTCTTTACAGTATGAATAAATGACTGGCACCAGTGACTGGGTGAAGTCTAGTTGTAATAAACAAATCCAGAAAATCAAATGATTACCACTTTTCAGAATAAGAAAAAAAGGGAAAAGAGTCAGACCTCTCTGCCTTGATTAGGCTGGCAGCTGCAGGTAGCTTGAACTGCCCCATTCTCCTTCAGCCTGACAATATACTGTATAACTGACACAGCTGAATTATTTTGCTTCCTGTACTTCTTCTTCTCTCTTGTCTTTTTTCCCAGTTTTACCAGTCACTTTCCTCCTTTCTAACCTGAACTGACAGACTGAAGAAGGGGCTTCAGGTCTAGTGTCCCAGTTACCCTTTTGCTTCTTGTATTCCTGAAATCCTTGGATACTTCCTCTTCTTCCACTCTACTTTCAGCCTGTCACAGAAACAACGTACCTGCACTACTACACAGAAAGTCCAGCGTTCCTTCAGGTCATTTGTTTGGCTGAAGAACCATCATGCTATTTATCAGCTCCTGTATGCAAGGAGCGTTGTGTCTTGAGATCTCCTACTTCCAATGGTTTGAACAGTGCTACACAAGCAGATCCGGAACAAACTTTTGTAGCAACTACTGCTCATCGTGGAAGCTTCATCACATGCAATGGCCACTACACAATTGGCCAAAGACTAGTCAAGTGTTTGTGAAGTCAAGTCAAAAAATATAATCTGGTTCTTTGGTATTAATACCAGATCAAGGAAAGATCGCCAAAAGAGACTTGCCACTAATCGCGGTGGATTCAATCAACACACAGAGTTTTCTTCTGGTTTTGACTGTCATCAAATATTTTCTTTCTCATATCTGTTGATCTTGAGCAAACAGGAGAATTGAGTTTCTGCACTGTTTTTTGAATAGTGGTCTGCCTGCGGTGGTAGTTTGGTAATGGCAGAGCCATTCAGTCTGTGTTTCAAATATTGAGCAATTAAAGTCGGAGCAATAAAAACGTTTAAGACCTTTCCATTGCTGGCTAATATGTCGTTCAGCTATGCACTACTCTTTTCGCAGTGAGTGATGGTTGTTTGCAGTGTGCTCAAGTTCCGGTAAGCTTCATAGTGTAGCTTCCTTCACAAGCCGGTGCTTTACATATCTCATGGTCAAACGTTAGTGATTGGGTAAAATCAGATCCAATCTTTAAAACTTCAACAGAATATGCATCTCCAACAAGCAATAGTTTCTCAATAGCCAAGGGTCCAGACCCTCTGGACTTTGAATTGTTTTTATCAGGCACTAAACACCCACTTTATTGGCTTGACATCCTAAGACCTTGCTCTGCCTGACCACCCAGTGAGCTGACTTTGAGACATACCTTGCCGTCAATCTTTATGTCTTGATCTGCACTTGATCCTTTGACCAACAGTATGGTCACTGGTCACCTTGTATAATGCTATTATTGATGTCTCATTTGGTGGCAAAATCGGTAGCAACAGGTGTTTGTGCAGGATCAGGCTCCCCGTTAGATGCGCTAATGCTAGCTTGCGAATCAGACCTCCGTTGCCCTGTGAAGGACTGTTTGAGAATGCTACTGTTATCGTTCAACGCAACTCCAGTTCGTGTCTTCTTTGAGCCCTTTTCAAATCAAGTCAACATCACAGCTGGCATCTTCTTTCTTTCCTTTTCCCCTCTCATCTGAAAACCTTACATCCATGAGGCGATATGTATATTTTATTTAATTTTTTTATTATTTTTTTTTCATCAACAAAGAGGCTATGAGCTGCAAGCCGCGAAGAGACCAGAGGACGGTACGGACTGCAAGGGAAAGCTGGAAAATAGTCCTATTAAGTGTCATACGCTTGAGAAAGGTTCTGATACGCAGCGCGGTAAATTCTAAAAGTGCTGGTAATGTCAACAGGTACATGCAGACCCACATAAACCACTGCCTTGAACACATGCATGGCATGAAAAAGTATTTGTCTCTACAGATTTTGTCTTACATTTAAATCCTTCAGATCATGGAACACATTTTATGCAAGACAAAGATTTCACTTATAAAGGGAAAAGTCCATCTAAGCCAATCTTTCTCTATGTAAAGAAAAGAAGAAAAAGTAACCACCCCCAAGCTCGACAATTTTGCAACAACTGCAATTAGGCTCTTGTGATAAGTCTTTTACATCACTTTTGAAAAATCTTGGCCCATTGTTCTTTGCAGAAATGTATTTAACAAAATTTGGGAGCATGCCACAGTGTCTTAATTAGACTTATGTCTGAACTTTAACAAGGCCTCTCCAAATCCCTATAGTTTTTTTTGTTGTTGTTTTTTTTGCTGGTGGAGCTTAATTGTCCCACTGTATGGTCCAACTAAGCCTTAGTTTAAGGTCATAAACTGACTCTTTTGTTATTTTCAACTAGAGAGCCCTCTTTATGGTTCCCTCAACTACAACAAGTCAACCAGGATTGTCAGGATTTAAAGCAGAGATAGGTCTTTGGCAGCAGTGGCACTGCTTCATTCTTACTTGCATTTCTCTTCCTTTCCAATTCTCTTTGCTTTCCATCTAATGATTATTTCTCCATGCGGCGGTCCTGCATTTGCCTGGCCATGGTCCCATGCTAAGCTGTAGTGTAAATGTTGCATGGTGTTTTGGTTACCGTGGCAAAATCTGGTACCATTTAGCACATGAAGAGCCATATTTCAAGTCCACTTCAGGGAGAGACATATTACAGAAAGCTCATTTAGCCATATTTCTTAATTACAAATGACTCAATCTGCGCAAGTTTTTTAGTCAACCTAGAGCTTCTAATTACTAACCAAATAAGTGTTCTTTTGTCTCTTGTTCATAATCTATCAATCATTTAGTGAGTGTACATGTCACTTTTTGCCAGTGTGTATTTGAATCTCACCCCCGACCTCCCTTTTGCCATCAGACTTCAGAGTAGAGGTAGATCCTCTGAAGGGCATGACTCCCGAAACCACAGCACCGTCAAAGGAGAAAACCACAGGTGCAGATGTTCAGACAGAACAGAGCAAAGAAAATGTTCCTCTTCCACTCTGTCTCTCTCTCTCTCGCTGCTCCCTTTCTTTCTTAAAGACGGGGCTCATTAAATAGAAGGAAGACCGCTCAGGTCCAAAACCAAAGAGAGTCATGCCCCTCAAGAGCGCTCTGCCATTAACCGGAGTGCTGGCACGACACAGCGTGGAAAACAAGTGAACTGAATGCAACCGCTGAGTTAAAGCACAGCGTTTAAAGGCACAATGTTACCAGGTATTCTGCGGGTTCCTCAACAATAAGTGAGCTATAGCAGCAGCGGACGTATTTCATACAACAGTGGTGAAATACTACGGAAATTTATCACCACTGGAGCAAGTCATGAAAGAGAGAGAGAACTCCACTGGCAGCTTGGAGGCCGTTATGTCCGCAGTGGAGGGTAAAGTCACCACTTTGATGTCAAATGAGATATTTCTAAGATGTTCAACGTCCAATAAAACTTACGACTCCCCCAAAATGTGGTAAATATTTGACATTTTTTATGATAGTAACAAAGATATTTCATGTTGAGGGGAACTCTATCTGGTCTAAATTAGCACCGAGCGCCTTTGTGTGGCAGTATTTTAGGTACAGCCAGTTAAAAAATAAGAAGTGACTAATAATAATCAACACCGGAGTGCTGTGTCGTGCCAGCACTCCGGTTAATGAAAAAAAAAAACTTCACAAACACTGCAGGAAAATATTCCTGCCCAATGCGGCTGTTGCTAGCTAGCAGCATCGAATTAGCTTCCACATGGTGCTAAGCTAAACAAATATTTGATTAAAATCTACAGTTTAAAATCTAAACCTAATAATTTGACACTGAATGAACACTCTTTAAAAAACGGTTTGCTATAACTGAAACCAAAACATGAAGATAGTCACTTGCCATCGATGCTAGCTTACAAAATGCCAGACAGCATCTGTGTTAGCAGCATTACTGTTCTTACAAAAAGCAACCGTTGTATAGTTGTGACCAGAAGAACGATAATAACCTAGCATGAATGTAACCTCAGAAAGCCAGACCTGTGGGCTCTCCTTTACCACCAATAACAAAGTAAGACTTTTTTTTTTTCTTCTTCATATTAGAAAATGTTTGGTAGCAATTTTTACAATGAAATAGGACTTCCAACGGAACAGTTCCTCCTCAAGTTCCAACAGATCTTCACAGTTATTGAGTGAAATAGCCAGAAATTGCATGCTAGCCCTCAATGTTGCTGTGACTGGGGTCAAATCAAATGTTTTGGAAGTAAAACCAGTCTGATAGGGCGGGGGGGGGGGGGGGGGGGGAAGAGAAACCCAAGGTTGCGAGCTAAAACCGGGGCAAAAAACGGACTTGGCTAAAAACCTCCTTTCACAACAAAAC